>CADDIJ020003124.1:0-86446 GCA_902809745.2 Tetradesmus lagerheimii
GCTGCTCTGCTCGATCTGCATGATAACGTGCTGCAGCAGAATACCAGCAACGGTGGTGCTAGCATGACTGCAACAGCAGCGCTGCAGGGGCAGCAGTAGAAGCGGTGGCAGGGGTGCTTCAGCTCATGTAGCAGCCTGAAGGCAGTGCACGCAGAAGGTTAAGTACAATGCTGCCGCCAAGCTGATCGACGGTTGCAGCTAGTGCAGGATCTCATTTGGGGTGATGCAAGCACACTATACGTTGCCAGAAGAGCTTCACTCAACAATACAGCATGGCAGACTCGCACTGCACACCCATCTACGTGTACTCAACTCATACTTCGCTTGCGTGCGTATTGCAGGGTTCAAAGAAGGGGGCATTTTCCAGGACCCAGCCATAGAACATGCGTCATCGGCAGGCTGCTGAGGAGGCGCAAGGCTCAACCACAGCGCGTGCGCATGACGACAGGGTGAGTTGCAGGCAATGCAACGTGCCAGTCAGGCAGCAGACGTGTCCAGGGATTAGCTGGTGTCCTACGCTTTTGCAGGCATTGCAGGTCCTGTGCATGACGGCCACAGTGTATTGCATCATTCCTGCAAGCACAACAGTGTGTGCCTGGCCTGAGCAGTTGCCTGTTGTCTTCTGCTGGTTTTGCTTATTTCTGCAGGTGTTCAAGGTGTCGTTGGCAGTCAACTGCTGTATCCCCGCACTTGCCAATTGGCTCCAGCAAGGCGGTCATCACGCTGCTGGGACAGCGCAACCAAAATGGTCCAGCGGCTTATGAAGAAAGCTTCCAGGCAGCTCAACTCAGGGGCAGGCGCATGGCAGCAGGTGCAGCAGCAGGTGCAGCATTGCAGAAGGATGCTACGTCCAACCACCACAGTGCGGGCAGTAAGTAGAAGGTGCTACCAAGCGAGGACAACATGCGCGTCATGCAGGTGTAGATTGCAGCGAGGATTAAGCGCACCCAGCTGGGGCAGCAGCAGTAGCAGGGTATGCTGTCAATGCAACAGGCGGGCATGGGTGCAGCATCTGCTCAGCGACTGGTGTGCCGAAGCGCTCGGCCGCTTTTGTACCAGTCATGCAGTAGCTGTGGGCTTGCCATTATTGTTTGCTGTAGTGTCTTTGATTGCAGATGGCTTTGCAGATGCTGTGTGTGGCACTGTGCTGTTTGTGCAATCTCTGTGTGTACAAGGCCAACACACAGCTGGAGGTGTTGGAGTGCTTATGTGGGCCCAGTGCATCCTCTGTGTTGTGCATGTTGATCCCAATGTATGATATTTCATGGTTGCATTCAGTCTGGTAGACTGTTTGCACTTGTGCAGTACCTCCACTGTCTGGGGGGTGCAGCCCCGAGCTCGAAGTTCGCCCTGCAGCTCTGCCACTGTGCTCGATGAGCTGTTGCGCCTCATATGATGTTTATAATGTTATTTTTACAATATAGTATACGTAACTGAGCGGTTTGGCACTGTTCTGGGTCATCCACGAGTTCATCCACTGATCGCAGCAGCCCATCCACGGGCTCACTGGATACGTGCCCTCTGTGGATGGCCACTGGACGCCATCCACAGGCCCACTGGACGGCCGTCCGTGGACGCTCAGTGGACGCTGTGTGGATGCGCCTTTGTCACAGTCCCTGCGCAGGGACTGACTTTAACAGTGACCAATAAACATGTGTTTATTGGTAGACGAATCAGCGGGGTGACAGCTGCTCCTGTCGCTCAATCAAACTGTAATGTGGACAGAGAAATGCACCCCGGGGTGCATTGGGCCCAGGCATGTGTTAAGAGAGCTTGGTTGGTTTAAGTCGCAAAGCGCAACTGCAACGCTCACTGTGGCTGTTGGCGATGGTGGTGTGTCCAGTGCAGCGACATACACAACGAATTCACCATGCCACTGAGTGCAAAGTGGCCGGAGCACCAGCCCCGCAATCTGCTGAATACCAGTCATCCACGTGGTTTCTGCCTGCTGGCTCCACAGCCACCAGCTTAAAATTCAGCCACAGCTGCGTGGTGGTCTTGTTCTTTGAGCCATAGTGCTCACAGCACCCTGTCTTGTGTGGCTGCCTGCACGCCTTGCAGATTGAACCATGAACCAACTTCCCGCATAGCGCGTTGCGGACATCAGCTGGGAGCATCTGCAAGCTGAGCCTTGGTTGGCTGAGAAATGCCGTTTTCGAAGAGCTTGAAAAACTCCAACAAAGGACTCCTCACAAGGGGTTATACTGTGCTGTGCTTGTGTCCGATCGGTGCACCTGCCCGCTGGCGAGCTTACAGGGCAGTCATCACAGTGGCAACGGGAGTGACGGCTCTGGCGATGCAGACGGAGATGAGATGAAAATCACTAGTGGCGGCACCATTGTACCTACACGCTAGGGAAGGGCCTAATAGGAAACAGCAGCCGAACCCTACGAGTGTTACAATGCATGACGACACCGAACAACAGACTTGGCAGCTGGTGTGTACTGCGTGGTTGAATCGCTCTCTGCTAAGCGTCGCCTCGTTGCTAGCACATCGACAGCAGCTATCCATCAAGCGTTGCCTCGTTGCTAGCACATATCGACAGCAGCAGTCCATCATTAGATTGCATGTATTCACGCCTCCGCGAAGTTCTTGTATAAAAGTGATTGGGAGACACTCAGTGCTGTGCTTGCGCATCCGCAGCTTCAGTCCAAGGAGTTCAGGAGGTGCGACGAGGCTTCTACCATTGCTCCTTGATTCCACGGAGTATCAACACATTAACACGTTCCAACATCCATTCATGGATGTTAATGCGCCGTGCTTCGGCCATACAGCAGGAGCCGAGTTGGCAGGGGTGTCCGCCATGCAGCAGGAGCTGGAAAGCATTCAAGCTAAGCTGGAACGCCAATGGGCTCGGTTAGAGCAGGTCAGAGCTGGCATTCACGATGCGAAAGCGTCCAACAACCGTGAGGAGTGGCAGCAGCTGCAGCAGGAGAATGTCGAGTTGCTGGGGGTCATCAGAGAGTTGCAAGCCGAGAAGAACAGGCTGAGCAGCCAGTCTGGTGAGTCATGAGAATCTCAGGGAGACCCTCTGTACAGCAGCAGGAATCCCAGTTTGGTTGGTGCAGGCAGTGTTGTTGCTGGCAGCTCTGCATGTCGGTACACAGTGACACGGAGCCTTGCTGATTATGCTGGGCGCTCTTGAAGCCAATGCACGCTGACCGACAAGGCGTTTCCACTGTTCAAAATCAGTCGGATGACTGGGAAGCTGTAGCATTAGACAAGCCTTCAAAGGCGCCACTGAAACTAGCTGCAGATGCGCTGACTCAATCAGGGTGTCCATCAGGCTGTCATCATGCGCTGCGTGCAGCGTGGGTGGAAATGTCTATTGTTTGCCACCAGAACCATAGAATTTGGCAACAGCTCAGCAGATGGTTGGATCTTGGAGATGCAAGCAATCCTGGGGTTTCACACCTTGCTCACAACAGGCATGCTTGCCAGTGCAAGAGGATTGCTGCTGCATTTGAAGCAGCTGTGAAACCAAGCAGAAGCAGTCTTAGCCATGACAAGTGCTGCATGCATCACCACATGCAACATGCCAGCCACGGTTGCTCAATTTTGGTGCTCACTCAAGGGTGTGCAGCAGCACCCTGCATGGCCCCTGGTGGACAACCCGGTGTTGCTATGTTTTTCCTATGGTGCTGTAGCAAGTGCTTTGCTGCATGCATGCAAGCCCTTTAATGCACATGATGCCTGCTTGTGTCCATGTTGATGATGCATGCTGCGGTGTGGAATGTATGCCCCCTCCACGCTTTGCTTTCCCACCCCACCCTTTCTTGACCGACATTGCACATCTTGTGTTGTTGTCCACCTCTGCAACACCCTCCTGCATGCTCCTGTGCGCTGCTAGCCACTGTGTTGTCATGCTGCAAGCTTCTTTGTTTGACCATTTGCTGATCTCCTGCCCACGTGTCCTTGCATGCGCTGTTCATGGCTACCACCTGGCTTCTTCTCTCGTCCCGCAGCAGCAGCAGCAGGAGGAGGAGGTGAGTCATGCATGTACTTGCAAGGCTGCCAAACCAGCGTTGCTTGCAGTTGCTTGTAAAGCAGCTGCTAAAGCCCATGCCCCAGCAGTCCTTGTTATTAAGAGCACTGCATGCAGCACCACCTGGCGCATGGTAGCTACCCTCATGCTATCTGTAACCGATTAGAATCAGCGAGGCAACTGCATTTCAGATCCATGTGAAGGCTTTTGCTGCAGCCAGCTATGTTGCAGCAACATAAAACCACAACACTCTGCACTCCCAATCATAGCATGCACCAGTGCCACACACACTCTGCACAGGTCAATCTTTGTGTGCACTCTGCGCTGTCAAAAGACAACACAAGAGTGCCACATTACCATCCTGCACTCCTGAATGCTGCATGCATAATGCTGATTGCATACGCCACTGATGTTGACCTGTGCTGCCCTGCTCTGCCCTGCCTTGCTCCTGTGCATGCGCCATCAACTGCCATTCCTTGGCGGCCCTGCTTCACCACAACAGCACCAGGTGAGCGTTGGTGGTATGTCAGCATGCAGCGGCTGCCTGTGATGCTTGCCAGCAGTTGCTGCAAACTCTTCTGCAAGACTATTTGCTGGTCTCATGGAAAGGGTTGCTGTAGTATGAAATGCCACAGCAACACGTAGTCTAGGAATCCATTGATTAAGCAAGCTGGGTGATTACATGCTGCGCGTGGCCACCAAGCAGCCCTTTGCTAGGGCGTAATTTACGATGTGCTTGTAAAGCCGTGTCATGAGGCATGCTTGAACACTTGTGAGATACCTGTGAAATACTTGTGAAATACAATACCAGGCAGCCCTGCAACACCATCCTGCGTGCTCCTGTGTGCTGCATGCCACTGTGCTTTCATGCTGCAAGCTTTTTGTTTGACCTTTTGCTGAACCTGGCCCTGCCCGTGTGTTTTTGCATGTGCTCTTCACGGCTCCCACCCGGCTTTTTATTTCAACCCACAGCAGCAGCAGGTGAGTCGTGCGTGTGCTTGCAATGGTGCTTGTGGCAAGCCTGCCAAACCAGCATTGCTTGCTGCTGTGTGTGGAGCAGCCGTGCAACCCCATGCAACAGCATGGATCATTGTCAGGAGTACAACCTGCACCCCATTATGCAGCATGCTAGCTGTCATGCATGTCTGCTAGTCATCAGCATCAGCGAGGCATCTAAGGTTAACCATGTCAAGGCTTATGCCGCAACTTGGTTGTATCTTCCTGCTATAACACATCGCCCTCCCAAGTGCATTATGCACCACACACTGCACACATTGATTGCTATTTGTGTGCACTCTGCGCTGTCAAAACATAATGCAGTTTCAACAAGACAAGAATGCATTACTGTTCTGCACTGCTGGATGCTACTGCATGCAACGGAATACTCATTGCACACAACAGTCAGTTACACACAACACCATTGTCAACCTGTGCTTGACACACGTGCTGCCCTGCCCTGCCCTGCTCCCGTGCATTCGCCATCATCTGTCATTCCTTGGTGGCCTTGCTTTACCACAGCAGCACCAGGTGAGCGCTGGAGTTGCATGCATTTGTGGCATGTTAGCATGAAGTTGCCGCATGTGGCGCATGCCAGCAGTTGCTGCTAACTCTCCTGCACGAGTACATGCTGGTCGCATGGAAAGGGTTTTTGCGGCTTGAGCTGCCACAGCAGCATGGAGAAGTCTATGAATCTATTGATTGCACAAGCTGGGTCATCACATGCTGCGCATGCCCACCAAGCAGTGCTCTGCTAGGGCGTGCTGGCAGCCACCTGCCAGAGCAGTGTCATGGGGCATACTTTGAACACTTCCACAATACCAGGCAGCCCCTGCAGCACCATCCTGCATGCTCCTGTGTGCTGCATGCCACTGGGCTTTCATGCTGCAAGCTTCTTTGTTTGACCTTTTGCTGAACATGGCCCTGCCCGCGTGTCCTTCTTGCATGTGCTCTTCACGGCTTCCCACCTGGCTTCTCCTCTTGTCCCTGCAGCAGCAGCAGCAGCAGGTGAGTCATGCATGTGCTTGCGATGGTGCTTGTGGCAAGGCTGCCAAACCAGCATTGCTTGCCACTGTGTGTGAAGCAGCCGTGCAACCCCATGCAACTGCAGTCCTGATTCTCAGGCGCACCAAATGTTGGCAGCCAGTATTATGTATGTCTGCTAGCAAGCAGCATTAGCAAGGCATGTAAGGCTTTGCAAAACCAAGTGAAGACTTTGCAACAGCCGGCTTTGTTGCAGCAATGTAAAATCTGCAGCAGTAACACAAGCATGCAGCACAGCTGCTCGTTGCTCGAAGTCTATTCAACTGCCCTTTCCCCCCTACATTCTTCCCTGTTTCAGTTAAGCTTGCTGTGGTGGGTCCGTTTTCAGGCGACCAAGTGGAGGAGCTGAAAGCCAGGGTTACTGCCTTGGAGACACAGCTAGGTGGGTGCAAGCTCGCAGCACATTGCTGGAGTTTCTGGGGCTGGTGGTAGTGAGAATTGTAGAGATGGCAGCAGAATGATGTTGCATGCATGACCTACACATGTGGCACAGTTTGCTTGCACTGATTTGCTTTTGGGTCAGCAGTGTTCTTAGGTGGCAGTGCGGCAGGGCAAGCACGTGTTGTTCATACATAACAAAAACCCCTGCCTTGTGGCGGCAATGATGGATGTGCATCAGACTGTGGCCTTAGGAGTCAAAATGCCTTGAGGCATTCACTCTCATGCTGTTGCTGTGTGCTGTGCTTCTACACGGAACCTGCGTGCCCTTGCATGTTCCGACAAAAATCACCCTGTCTGCGTGTGTTTTAACCACCAGGTGAGCCAGGGACTGATCAGCCCCATGACAGGATGCAGCTTAGTGACCAGCTGGCATCCAAGCTGCGTGTTTGGTGAGTTGTATGAGCAAGCGTATATGTGTAACAACACAACATGGAACGTTTGCAGGCCATGCTTGTTACAGGCCCCTAATCCAGTAGCAGCTTGCTCTTGCTTTCAATATCAGCTGACTGGAAACATGTGTCAGTTGGTCGCCCATGAACTGCTGACTTCCTGCTCACATGTTGTACTTTATACTTGTTCATGCTCCACGTCGCTCACCCAGTTTCTTGCCTCATATTTTGCAACCCCCCCCCCCTTGCTTGCACAGAGCATGTAGCGAAAAGGCCGAGGCACACAAATCCTCTGAAAGTTGCCGAGCCAGCGGTCTGGCTGATCCTTGGCGACCCAGAAGCTGAGCAGAAGCTGGATCAGCAGCATCCCCAGCCTCAGTGCGGTGCTAGCGGTAGTCAGACTGACAGTGGTTGCGGCAGTGGTGGCGGCAGTGGCAGTGATGGGGGATCCCTGGATCAAACTTCCAGGAGCCATGGCCTCACAGCCAAGTCCTCTGTAGGCGTAGCGGCTCTTGTGGGCCCCCGTGTTGCACTGACAGCATTGCACAACCTGCCCTTGGGCAGTGCCGTTGGCTACACAGGGCAGCTTGTGCAACCCCGCAGTGCCGCCGCTGGAAGCAGCAAGCTGGGGTTCACTGTGGTGAATACTTACCCAACAAAGGACTTGGCTGTTCTGTCAGTCTTCCACATTGAGCAACAGCAGCAACAGCAGCAGCAGCAACAGCAGCAGCAGCAGCAGCAGCAGCAGCAGCAGCAGCAGCAGGAGTCTCCTCGGGGTTGGTTTACGCTTTATGATGGAGATGTACAAGGTCTTGTGGGCACCACGCTCTGGCTAGTGACATACCACCTTGCCCTGCAGCCAAGCTTGCCTGAATTTGACACAGGCTTAGGCCTGATGCGTGCTCACCCAATCAAAGTATGCGGCAAGGGAGAAAAGCTGTTGTACAGCGCGACAACGTACAAGGGTGACAGTGGCAGCCCATTGCTGACAGCTGATGGGGACATTGTAGGCTTGCATGTTGAAGGTGTAGATGCCATGTCAGAGAGCGTGCAGCTTACAGAGGCTGAGCTCTTGAGTGTCGAGAAGCAGCAGCTGTGCCTTGCTTCTTTGCTAGATGAGAGCATGAGGGAGCAGTTGCGGCAGCACCAGTAGAGGCAGACACGCCTGTTCTTTGCGCTGGCTGCATCATTTCGGCGCATGTGTACGTGATTGTCATTATGTTGAAACCGTATTTTGAGAGAGAGTAGTACATGACTTAACCATTACTGGGTCCCCCTACCACTGCTTAGGGCTTAAGGTGGTGGTGCAGTCTGGACTTACCTGTTGCATTGGAACACGTGAAAGGGCATTACAGTTGGTTCAGAAATATTGTTCAGGCGACCGAACTGCGACGAGGGGCATCAGACGCATCCGGTGTTGTCGTGTGAAAGTAGCGATGCAGCTTGAGGAGCACTTTAATATGCTAACTAAGGACGTTCAACGACTGTTATGAACCGACAGCAGCTAGGGAACCACAAGGAGCAAGCAGCAGCAGCAGCAGCAGCAGAAACCAAGCAGTAGCAGCACACCAATGCTGCGCGCTGTGCAGAAGCTACCCGGTGTTCAAGGTGATCTGCAAATATACAACACACGTACGCCTGTTAGCATGCCTCGTGTGGCTGCAGATGTGCTGAATGCGCCCGCCTGGTCTTTTGTGTCTGTCTGCAGCCTTCAGCAGCAGCCTCACCTCAGCAACAGATTCTCAAGATATGGCTGTTGCACAAAGCAAAGTTTCTGCAATATTGTTTTCTGTGGCAGGGCTCTTGGGCAGGCAAATGCAGCCTCTGCAGCATTTGCCTGACAGCATCAACATCAGCAGTGCATCCCAGCGTGCTGCTTTGCAGCGCCTACAGCAGAGGGCTCAACACGCTGGAGTGCATGCCTTTGATATAATCGTGAACGGTGACCTGCAGCAATGGGAGTCTATGATTTGCGCAAGCTTGGCTGCGGGCACGTCGCTGCAGCTGCTTCCCAGCACCGTGCAGGACCAGGTATGTCAGGTGTTGCTGGCATCAGCTCCTAGCCTGTTGAATGTACTGGCTACTAACTCCCCCACAGCTTGTGCAGGAACTGCGGCTACCACTGTGGCTTGGCCGCACTCTCGCCCTGTCTTCAGAGGAGCAGGCCACTTGCAAGCGCCACATTGAGTACAAGGATGCTGATGGCAGGATCCAGCAGCTGCAGGTGAATTAACAGGCGGTACTTAGCTTCGCTCAACAGCTGGGTGTGGCGCCATCTCTCTAACCGTTGATGCTCCTGTGCAGGTTGACCTGGCTTTCCCTGCAAACTCTAGGACCATCACCCGCCTTATGGAGGCGTGGTGGGGCTGCAAGGTGAACTTCAGCACTTGCCTGCTCACTTTGTGTACTAGGACAGCCTGCAGAAGCTCTTCAAATGCACAAACCTACTGAAGATGCAAAGAGTTGGCAAATGCTTGCAGAAAGCATATGCTGTACCTTGGTGAAAATGCTTCAGGTTTTTGCTTTCAGATGGTAACCACCTCCAAGTCCAGAACCTGAAGCATTTTCACCTGCCCGTCGCAGGGTGGGCGCCCTCCTGGCAGCAGCAAGAGAGCAGCAGCAGCACTTGCAGGCACCTCAAAGCCGCGGTTCAAGGCCATGCCAGTCAGCCTCAACAACGCAGTGGAGAAGGTCATGTTCCTTGAAGCTGAGCTGCTGTCAGCGCTCAAGGAGATCAAGTGAGCAGCATCCCAAACTACGCCAGCTTTTCGCTGATGCTGCATGTGCCCATGTGTGGTGAAGGATGCTTGACTGCCAGCTGGCATTGTATCTCTCCTATACCAGCGGCAGTCCAGCCAAGTTTACTTGCCCTCTTGCTGCTGACCGTGCGTTGCCTTACTGTGTACTCATGCCCTGCCTGCAGTGCTCAGCAGCTCGCCCTCAAGGAGCGCGGCAACCCCATGTGGTTTCATCCCAGCAGGCTGACCAGCGGCGGGCAGTTCTCCACAACCAGCGCAGCGCTCCGGGCGCGGCAGGCTGCACAGGCCCTGCTGGCCACAGCTCAGCACCTGTACATGGGCTCGCGCCAGGCTGAGACAGCGCGGGGCACCTGGGATCACAGTTCTGTTCCAGGGCTGTCAGCTGAGCCACCAGTGTGGGCTCCAGGTCTCAGCGGGCTGCTGAAGCAGTTCCAGGCCACTCTAGGCACAGGGTTTGCTGCAGTGTACTACCACTGCAAAGGCTACATGGACTTTGGCACGCCAGAGTACCATGACATCCTGCCGGCAGCCTGCAGCGGCCTGTGCCTGGCCAGCATCACTGCCCTGGCCTTTGCTGTGCTCATGTACCTGCAGCCAGTATCACCAGCAGAGCCCATTATCAAACAGCAGCGGGGGGCCGGCAGTCCCTCCAGCAGCAGCTGTGCAGGTGCAGCCAGCAGCAGTGGCGGTGAAAGCAGCAGCAGAAGGAGGAGCAGCGGCAACAGCAGCAGCAGCAGCAGCAGCGGTGGTGAGGGTAACATCACTGGCACTCAGCACACTCTGAACAATGCCATGGGCTTCACCCTGCCGTATGGGGGGCTCCAGCATGTTGCCAGCTTTGACGAGGTCACCCCAAGCATGGTCAACTCTGCTCTGGCAGGAGCCAAATTCCTGGGCAACAGCTTTGACAAGTCCAAGGGTGAGATGTGCTTCTGGGTCTTATGAACGTCTGTTCACTGGAAAAAGCCAAGTCCTGAAGTAGCAGTTTGAACATGACTATTGATGACAATAGCCACTCACTGCATACAACAACGCCAAGAGCTTGTGTAGCTGTGCCGCGCCTTGCATTTTTGAATTCTGAATAACCGCCTTTTCAGCCCCTGCCAAACCCACATCAGTGTTGTGCTGACACAACTCTTAATCAGCCTCTCTCCACACACTCTTATATATGGAAATTCAAGAATTCAAAAATTCAAGATGGGATTGCAAAGCACTTTTCCAATTAAGCCGCACGAATCCTTGAATTTTTGCCTCTGACCCCAAAAATTCAAAAGTTCAAAGCAGTCCAGATGGTTGCTGCACCCAGTTTGTGCATGTGTGCGGCTGTTCCAGGAGTGGCTTGGTAAATCAGGCAACGCTTGCTTGCACTCTGCTTGCAGGAACCAGTGCTCCTCCAGCAGACCTGATGCAGCAGCACAACCGCCCGAGTTTGTACGGCTTCCGCTCCATGCATGCTGGCGAGGTGTTCCTGATTATGAGGCAGCTGCTCAAGGCCAGCCTTCCCAGCGACTTCTGGGAATGGTGAGTTCTCCTGCCTGTGTCATTGTGAGTCTGCAGTGACCTGCAGCTGGGTGCTCTGCCAGGGAAATGATGGGGCACTGCAGGCTGTGACAGGCTAATGCTGACCTGCCTGTCCCAACGGAACTGCTATGATGCTGCTGCCGCTACGATGCCACATCCATCCTTTTTGTATTGATGCATGTGCATGGGGTTGCTCCTGCAGGTACATCGCGCGCTGGGCGCTCTGCAGCAGCCCAATCCTGGCGCACCTACGTAGAGAACTACTTGTTTGGCTTTGGGCACCGGCTGCCCTACGCGCAGCATGCTGGCAGAGATGTGCAGACTGTTACCTTCAAGCTGTTACTGCTGGGCTGGTAAGCAGCCTGCCTGAGATTGTGCACTGGGCATGAGCGACTTGCCTGTGCGGCTTGTGCAGTGGTCAGCTGGGAACAACTTCTGCTCCAGCATGCTGCCAGTCTGTTTAGATGGAGACAATAGTTGACCAGCACTGCCCCTGACCTGACCTGCTTTGCTGCTCCGCATGCTGCAACAGGTGCCCCACCCTGGCCAACAGCGGCGTGGTGGCCGGCTTGGATGAGGCAGGCAGGGCGCAGCTGCAGCAGGCCACAGAGCTGGCGCAGCTTTACGGCCTCAACAAGTGCACGCCAGACCTCTGGCAGTCCATCATCGACTGCGTGGAGGCAGAGGGCAGCCTGAGCGGGATGCTGCGCAAGCTGACTGTGCCGCTCATGCACAGCGGCTATCAGCTGGCATCATGCAGGGATGCCTGCGACTGGCAGTACCAGCACATGTCAGCAGCAGAAGCAGACGCGCACCTGCAGCAGCTGCGTGAGAGCATTCATGCCAGCAATGCAGAGCTGTACGGCGCAGACAGGCTGCCCTCCAAGCCTGCCTGCCCAGTGCTGCTGCAGAGCGTGGTGTGCTTGCTGGCTGCCGATTGGGATGCCATCAAAAGCAGCTTTGCAAACCCAGCAGCGCACAGCGATGCGGTGCTAGCGACAGCCGCAGCAGCTGCTGCATCTGCTGTGCAGGCAGCTGCAGACACAGCGAGGCACGTGGCAGCCGGCAACGCAGCTGCTGCAGATGCCAGTGCAGCTATGGCAGACAGTGCAGCAGCTGCTGCGCGCAACAACACACGCCTTGCGCTTGCGCTTGCGCAGGAGGCAGCAGCAGTGCCACCAACACAGATGGTGGGTGGTCCAGCAACGGGGCCTGCACAGCCAGCAAGAACTGCAGCAGAGCCAGCACGCACTGCAGGCACTGCAGCCGCGGCAGCAGAGCCAGCAGCAGCAGCATCACTCGAGTCAACAGCAGGCGCGCTGGCACAGACAGCAACAGCATCGCCAGGCCCTGCTGGCGCCAGCACGCTGCGGCATGGTGCTGGCTTGCTGCTGCTGGTACCAAACAGCAAGCTGTGGCGCCAGCTGTCCAAGCCGCTGTGTGCTCTAGGTGGCAGCTGCAGCGTCCGCAGCACCACCTACAGCCGCTACACTGTTGCTCAGCTGATGACCAAGGAAGGGCTGCACATGCAAGCTGGGCAGCAGCAGCGCGTGCAAGTGCGCGTGGCTGCTGAGTTTGTTGCTGGCGGCAGGCCGCTGAGCGGCAACTGGGCCAAGCAGCCGTGCGATGTGTATGTCTGGCCTGGCGAGACACTGCTGCTTTGGCAGCAGCCTAGCCACAAGCTGGGGGCCAAGTTTTGGGGCGATGCTGCCAGCTATGCCTACCCTGCTCTGTACAGCACCTTCACAGAGGAGCGCGTGGCGGCTGCAATAGGTGAGACAGCCTGGCATTGAGGTTGGCTAAGTTGCACAGATTGGTTCCTCTCTGATTGTAGTCGCTGAGATATTTCAAGAACTCCTGCAGGGTTTTGCTGTTTCTGTGGGTCTGATACACTTTATACAGCTTCTGTGCGTGGCTGCTCTGCTGCTGCTGCGCTGAGCCTTGCGCGCGTGGCAACAGCTCTGAGTGTTCTGCCTGCAGCTGCGTGAGTGTCTTCTGCAGCAGTGCCTTGGCTTGGATGTGCCGGGCTGCGCTGTCATGCTTTGCCTTCTTCTGGGAAGTAGACGAAGGCCCTGCGCCGCCGCTACCGCTGCTGCTGCGGTCATATCTCAGGCTAGGCTGCTGCTGCTGTTGTTGCTGTGCACTGCTGGTTGTGAGTTGCTGCTCAGGGGCCACCAGCAGCCTGTTGGTAAGCTCTGCTTCTACCACCCTGCCATCCGTTACTGCATCTCTGTTCCTGTAGAAGTAGCAGAGCACCTGCCCCAGGGCATCGGCCATGTCATGCTGGGACTCTCGCGCTGCCTGCCGTACCCTTACATCATGTTTGCGCGCTGCAAAGGCATTGTCTTCTCTTGGCTCCAGCAGCTGTCGCACAGCATTTGCTGTGCTCACTTTGCGGAAGAATCGGGTCATCTGCTGCCAATTTGGGATTCCCAGGAACTTGTAACGCTCGCTGGCATTCAACACCCGAACAGTCTTGCCTCTGCATAAACAGTACATCACTATTGCCTGCTGCAACTGGAGATTGAAAACAATGCCCTTCTTGGCGTCAGTGTCCCAGGGCTGCTCTTCAACCAGGATCCAGTAGTCATTGCATTTCAGTGCTGCCTCTACGTTGTCTGTGATTGTGTCCAGATAGAGCTTCACCTGATCTGTGCTGCGTATTACCTGCTCGTGCACGTCCAGCAGTTTGTGTCGATTCCAGTAGACAATGGTTTGCGATGTGCTGTCAAAGGCGCACACGCCTGCATTCTGGGTCCCCGGGTCTATGCTTAGGCAATACTTCCCAGGAGGTTTGGGGTTGCTGCGTAGCATGTGTGTGTATGTTGCGTGAAGCCGATATTAATAATGCCTCTTCTGGCACCTGCACCTTTGCATTGCCTGCAGGCGCCCTGCAGCTGGATGGCGCGAGGCCGCAGCAGCGTGCTGCCGCAAACACAGCTGCAGCAGCAATCACTGCAGTGCAGCAGCCGCAGCAGCCAGCAACGCCAGCGCCAGTGCTGCTAGAGGCAGCAAGGACAGCACAGCCCCCCATCAGCATGACTGCAGCCCTGGACTCAGTGTCAGACCTCTCAATGGCTTTGAGCAGCGAGGCAGATGCTGCGCATGCTGCTGCAGTAGCTGCCGTGGTGCCTTTGCTGAGGGTTGCAGCAGACCCAGCTGTGGCAGCAGCCATTAAGCAGGGGCTGAAGCAGTTGTACGCAGCAGTGCGCGAGGGTGCTTCAGTGCCTGAGGCTGTCCTGCAGGCAATCACAGGCAGCCTCAGAGAGCTTGCCGTGCCAGCGTGTGGCACCACTGCTGCCATCCCTACAGCAGCACCAGCAGCAGCAGCAGCACCCACCAACACAGGCAAGAAGCGCAAGCATGGCACTGCCATCATGGCAGCAGCAGCAGCAGAGGCGGACAACTGCAAGAAGCAAAAGGTGCAGAAGCCTTCTCCTGCAGTATCTGATGGCCGGCCTGGCGTGTGGCTTGATGAGGATGAGGCCGGGGATGATGCGTGCTGGGTGCAGCTGGGCGACCACGTGTTCATGGAGGTTGATGCAGACACCTTCATGCGCGACCCAGCCAGCTTCAAGGTGGCAGCAGCAGCTGCTGCTACTACTGCTGAATATGCAGGTGGTGCCGCTGGCAGCAGCTGCAAGCGCAACACCAACAAGAGCAGTAGCAGCAACAAGCGCAACAACAAGAGCAGCCGCAACAAGCGCAGCAGCAGCAGCAGCAGCAGCAGCAGCAGCAGCAGCAGCACGCACCTGATTTGGCTGTTCCGCGTGGAGCGTTTTGAAGGCAACTTCATCAAGGGCCGTTTCTACCAGAATGCTGTGCGTGACCTTGCCCAGCCCCTGCAGTTGCAGCGCAAATTGCAGGAGCTCTGCAGTGACAAGATCAGCAGCATTCTGCATGTTCTGCAGCCCTCTGAGACTAGCAGCAGTAAGGCGCTGGAGACACTGACTAGAGTGGAGGCGGAGTGGCTGCAGGAAGTGCAGCTGAGACTTAGCTGAGACAGGAGTGTTGAGCAGTAGTGTGGGATGAGTGTGGGCTTTATGCATGTGTATCTTGTGACTGCAGCTAGCTGTGCAGTGAGCCGTGGCAGGACATCTTGGAGGGTACTTGGCTGTGCGGCACAGCAGCACCCAGCCCAGTTAGGGGCATTCAATGCAGGCCCTGTGGGACTGTAACACTTCGCCACATCCTTTTTGAGTGCCTTTTGTTGGCTTGTGATTGAGCGCGGACAGCAGTGCACAGTTGATAAGAACAGTGCTTGTTTCATGCTATTGCGTGCTACTGTGGCTGCCTTCCAGTCAGCCCGGCCTGGGACAGAGCAACATCAAGCAACGCCTTTCAAACGGCGTCTTCACATGATCCCGCAAAGACTAACTGCGTCTCAGCGGCTCACGTGCGTGCTCCTCCTACCCCACGCTGCGAGTAGTTGCCCGCACGAGAGTTGTTGGGACTTCATGCTATTCGCAGTTCTGAAACGTTTGTAATTTGCTTGCAGATACAAGTATGATCATTCGATACCTTTTGCCGCCTTGCAGACTAAAATAGCGAATGGCGCCAAACGTATGTCATGACAACCGCATGCGGTTGTGACACTGTGACAAAGGCTGATCCACAGACAGTCCACTCACTGTCCAGTGGGGGGTGTTTGGGCCATCCACAGCACCTGCTGTGGATGACTGTGAGGGCGAGTAGCTTGAACGGCTTGCGCTGTCTCATAAATGGTTTTTGTAGATTGAAAACATGATGTGGTGTGGCAGAACCTGCGCTAGGGCGTGCTCATGACCCCAAACCAGCAGGTGGTCACCCATGGACACCCTTGACCCCCGACAGTGACATTGGCCTCCTGTTTACTGACCAAACAACAGAAATCAAGTTGAGTTTAATGATAAAGCTACTGCAAGAACGTTCATGATCGCAGAGCGGACTTGATTGGAACAAGTGAAGTAGATCGCCTCAGTGCACTGCCGGCAGCGTATAGCTGCTATTACTTGACTTCAAGAAAATACTATGTAAAATTGAAACTTACCTTAGTAGCTGATCACTCAGTCATCGTTTAACCTCTGCCCTGACAAGTAACAGAACTCAAACTGCCTGTCCACTTCTGTGGGCCAAGCATGGGCGTCTAAATGTTGCAATGAGTGTTCCTTAATCACTGGGCGGTAAATCTGTACTTTGTCAAAAGATCGCCAGCCCCTTGAGACCCACCACAGGTGCAGTCAGTTCGCAACCAGCGGCCTGTGTACGTCCAGCTGCTAGTCTGATGTCTCGAAAGTAGTATAAGACGTTTGAATGGTCCCTGACGCACATTACATGGGAGCAGCTTGCAGCAGGAGGCGCAAGGAGGCGCTGCCAGGTGCTGCCAGTGGCAGCCCCCCAGCAACCCTGCAACAGAACTGCACGAGCAGCTTCGATGAGGGAATCGTTGATATACGTGGAAACATGCGAGCTGCTTTCATAAACGGAATGGTGTGAGCTGGCCACAGGTGATAACCAGGGGCTCCAGCGCAGAGACGCTGCTGCAGCAGCAGCAGCAGCAGCAGCTGCTGCCAGCGACACCTGCAGCAAACAGCACCTAGACTGCCAGCAAACCACATTTGGTTGGTATTTGTGGCACTCAATGTGCGTATCTGACCGTCGCAGCATGCAATGACATGTTGCCAGCAGCCTCGCACGCATCGCCATGCATGCAACTCCTGCCAGTCGACCTATCCAAGTTTGCCGCACTGCAGGTGTATGATAACTGCGCAGCGCCGGAGAAGGAAGCCAGCCACAGCAACTCAAGTGGTCAGTGCCAGGCCCAATGTAGTGCCGGAGGCAGCGACAACTTCAGCAGGTGCGCGGCTGATTGTTGCTGCTGCTGCTCTGCTCGATCTGCATGATAACGTGCTGCAGCAGAATACCAGCAACGGTGGTGCTAGCATGACTGCAACAGCAGCGCTGCAGGGGCAGCAGTAGAAGCGGTGGCAGGGGTGCTTCAGCTCATGTAGCAGCCTGAAGGCAGTGCACGCAGAAGGTTAAGTACAATGCTGCCGCCAAGCTGATCGACGGTTGCAGCTAGTGCAGGATCTCATTTGGGGTGATGCAAGCACACTATACGTTGCCAGAAGAGCTTCACTCAACAATACAGCATGGCAGACTCGCACTGCACACCCATCTACGTGTACTCAACTCATACTTCGCTTGCGTGCGTATTGCAGGGTTCAAAGAAGGGGGCATTTTCCAGGACCCAGCCATAGAACATGCGTCATCGGCAGGCTGCTGAGGAGGCGCAAGGCTCAACCACAGCGCGTGCGCATGACGACAGGGTGAGTTGCAGGCAATGCAACGTGCCAGTCAGGCAGCAGACGTGTCCAGGGATTAGCTGGTGTCCTACGCTTTTGCAGGCATTGCAGGTCCTGTGCATGACGGCCACAGTGTATTGCATCATTCCTGCAAGCACAACAGTGTGTGCCTGGCCTGAGCAGTTGCCTGTTGTCTTCTGCTGGTTTTGCTTATTTCTGCAGGTGTTCAAGGTGTCGTTGGCAGTCAACTGCTGTATCCCCGCACTTGCCAATTGGCTCCAGCAAGGCGGTCATCACGCTGCTGGGACAGCGCAACCAAAATGGTCCAGCGGCTTATGAAGAAAGCTTCCAGGCAGCTCAACTCAGGGGCAGGCGCATGGCAGCAGGTGCAGCAGCAGGTGCAGCATTGCAGAAGGATGCTACGTCCAACCACCACAGTGCGGGCAGTAAGTAGAAGGTGCTACCAAGCGAGGACAACATGCGCGTCATGCAGGTGTAGATTGCAGCGAGGATTAAGCGCACCCAGCTGGGGCAGCAGCAGTAGCAGGGTATGCTGTCAATGCAACAGGCGGGCATGGGTGCAGCATCTGCTCAGCGACTGGTGTGCCGAAGCGCTCGGCCGCTTTTGTACCAGTCATGCAGTAGCTGTGGGCTTGCCATTATTGTTTGCTGTAGTGTCTTTGATTGCAGATG
Organism: Tetradesmus lagerheimii; assembly: GCA_902809745.2. Lineage (NCBI taxonomy): Eukaryota > Viridiplantae > Chlorophyta > Chlorophyceae > Sphaeropleales > Scenedesmaceae > Tetradesmus > Tetradesmus lagerheimii. The sequence goes on from CADDIJ020003124.1 coordinate 18,113, forward strand.
GCTTTGCAGATGCTGTGTGTGGCACTGTGCTGTTTGTGCAATCTCTGTGTGTACAAGGCCAACACACAGCTGGAGGTGTTGGAGTGCTTATGTGGGCCCAGTGCATCCTCTGTGTTGTGCATGTTGATCCCAATGTATGATATTTCATGGTTGCATTCAGTCTGGTAGACTGTTTGCACTTGTGCAGTACCTCCACTGTCTGGGGGGTGCAGCCCCGAGCTCGAAGTTCGCCCTGCAGCTCTGCCACTGTGCTCGATGAGCTGTTGCGCCTCATATGATGTTTATAATGTTATTTTTACAATATAGTATACGTAACTGAGCGGTTTGGCACTGTTCTGGGTCATCCACGAGTTCATCCACTGATCGCAGCAGCCCATCCACGGGCTCACTGGATACGTGCCCTCTGTGGATGGCCACTGGACGCCATCCACAGGCCCACTGGACGGCCGTCCGTGGACGCTCAGTGGACGCTGTGTGGATGCGCCTTTGTCACAGTCCCTGCGCAGGGACTGACTTTAACAGTGACCAATAAACATGTGTTTATTGGTAGACGAATCAGCGGGGTGACAGCTGCTCCTGTCGCTCAATCAAACTGTAATGTGGACAGAGAAATGCACCCCGGGGTGCATTGGGCCCAGGCATGTGTTAAGAGAGCTTGGTTGGTTTAAGTCGCAAAGCGCAACTGCAACGCTCACTGTGGCTGTTGGCGATGGTGGTGTGTCCAGTGCAGCGACATACACAACGAATTCACCATGCCACTGAGTGCAAAGTGGCCGGAGCACCAGCCCCGCAATCTGCTGAATACCAGTCATCCACGTGGTTTCTGCCTGCTGGCTCCACAGCCACCAGCTTAAAATTCAGCCACAGCTGCGTGGTGGTCTTGTTCTTTGAGCCATAGTGCTCACAGCACCCTGTCTTGTGTGGCTGCCTGCACGCCTTGCAGATTGAACCATGAACCAACTTCCCGCATAGCGCGTTGCGGACATCAGCTGGGAGCATCTGCAAGCTGAGCCTTGGTTGGCTGAGAAATGCCGTTTTCGAAGAGCTTGAAAAACTCCAACAAAGGACTCCTCACAAGGGGTTATACTGTGCTGTGCTTGTGTCCGATCGGTGCACCTGCCCGCTGGCGAGCTTACAGGGCAGTCATCACAGTGGCAACGGGAGTGACGGCTCTGGCGATGCAGACGGAGATGAGATGAAAATCACTAGTGGCGGCACCATTGTACCTACACGCTAGGGAAGGGCCTAATAGGAAACAGCAGCCGAACCCTACGAGTGTTACAATGCATGACGACACCGAACAACAGACTTGGCAGCTGGTGTGTACTGCGTGGTTGAATCGCTCTCTGCTAAGCGTCGCCTCGTTGCTAGCACATCGACAGCAGCTATCCATCAAGCGTTGCCTCGTTGCTAGCACATATCGACAGCAGCAGTCCATCATTAGATTGCATGTATTCACGCCTCCGCGAAGTTCTTGTATAAAAGTGATTGGGAGACACTCAGTGCTGTGCTTGCGCATCCGCAGCTTCAGTCCAAGGAGTTCAGGAGGTGCGACGAGGCTTCTACCATTGCTCCTTGATTCCACGGAGTATCAACACATTAACACGTTCCAACATCCATTCATGGATGTTAATGCGCCGTGCTTCGGCCATACAGCAGGAGCCGAGTTGGCAGGGGTGTCCGCCATGCAGCAGGAGCTGGAAAGCATTCAAGCTAAGCTGGAACGCCAATGGGCTCGGTTAGAGCAGGTCAGAGCTGGCATTCACGATGCGAAAGCGTCCAACAACCGTGAGGAGTGGCAGCAGCTGCAGCAGGAGAATGTCGAGTTGCTGGGGGTCATCAGAGAGTTGCAAGCCGAGAAGAACAGGCTGAGCAGCCAGTCTGGTGAGTCATGAGAATCTCAGGGAGACCCTCTGTACAGCAGCAGGAATCCCAGTTTGGTTGGTGCAGGCAGTGTTGTTGCTGGCAGCTCTGCATGTCGGTACACAGTGACACGGAGCCTTGCTGATTATGCTGGGCGCTCTTGAAGCCAATGCACGCTGACCGACAAGGCGTTTCCACTGTTCAAAATCAGTCGGATGACTGGGAAGCTGTAGCATTAGACAAGCCTTCAAAGGCGCCACTGAAACTAGCTGCAGATGCGCTGACTCAATCAGGGTGTCCATCAGGCTGTCATCATGCGCTGCGTGCAGCGTGGGTGGAAATGTCTATTGTTTGCCACCAGAACCATAGAATTTGGCAACAGCTCAGCAGATGGTTGGATCTTGGAGATGCAAGCAATCCTGGGGTTTCACACCTTGCTCACAACAGGCATGCTTGCCAGTGCAAGAGGATTGCTGCTGCATTTGAAGCAGCTGTGAAACCAAGCAGAAGCAGTCTTAGCCATGACAAGTGCTGCATGCATCACCACATGCAACATGCCAGCCACGGTTGCTCAACTTTGGTGCTCACTCAAGGGTGTGCAGCAGCACCCTGCATGGCCCCTGGTGGACAACCCGGTGTTGCTATGTTTTTTCCTATGGTGCTGTAGCAAGTGCTTTGCTGCATGCATGCAACCCCTTCAATGCACACGATGCCTGCTTGTGTCCGTGTTGATGATGCATGCTGCGGTGTGAAATGCACCACTGATATTTGACCTGTGCTGCACATGCTGCCTTGACCTGTTCCTGTGCTTGCGCATCATCTGCCGTTCCTTGGTGGCCCTTGCTACACCACAACAGCACCAGGTGAGCATTGGAGTTGCATGCATTGGTGGCATGTTAGCGGCCGCCTGTGACGCCTGCCAGCGGTTGCTGCAAACTCTTCTGCATGACTACTTGCTGGTCCCATGGAAAGGGTTTCTGCAGCCTGAGCTGCCACAGCAACACGGAGTAGTCTATGAACCTATTGATTATGCAAGCTTGGTTATTACATGCTGCACCTGAACACAATACCAGGCAGCCGTGCAACACCATCCTGCATGCTCCTGTGTGCTGCATGCCAATGTGCTTTGATGAGGCGATATTCTTTGACCTTTTGTTGGACATCGCCCTGCCCGCGTGTCCTTGCATGTGCCCTTCACCGCTCTCCACCTGGCTTCTGTCTTGTCCCACAACAGCAGCAGCAGGTGAGTCATGCATGTGCTTGCAATGGTGCTTGTGGCAAGGCTGTCGAACCAGCATTGCTTGTTGTTGTATGCAAAGCAGCCGTGAGACCCCATGCAGGAGCACTCATGGCTATCAAGCACAACATGCACCACCATCTGCAGCATGCTAGTCACTGTCGTCATGAAAGTTGGCTAATGATCAGCATTAGCGAGGCTGCTGAGGATGCTGAGAAGGCAATTGGGCAGCAATTGCACGCGTGCAAGAAAAGCTGAGCAGCCGGTGTTTGCAAAGCATTTCTGTTGCTGGGGACCATGAAAAAGCATGAGCTGCCATGTCCCACTGTTCTGCAATGCTGGGGGCCCTGCAGGCTACCCTCCTCTTTCCTTGCTAGCATTACACAGCCCTTCGCTTGCCATCATTGTGTTGTGCAGCCAAGGTTGAGCAGCAGTTGCAGCAGCTGTTGGATGCACAGAAGAGAGACAAGGAGGAGGTGTTGAAGCAGTTGGCTTCAACTGAGGCGGTGTTGAAGCAGCTGGAGCTGCAGCAGGCAGCCAAGGAGGACATGATGAGCAAGCTCATGCAGCTCGTTGTCACACAGCAGCTGAAGCCAACCTCATCCTCCCTCAAGTCAGAGCAGTACCGCACCCCTGCCATGGCAGCGTACAATGTGGCTCGGGAGGTTAATGGGGTGCAGCAGGTGCTCTGCATGGTGTCTGACCGGTACTTTCTGGACTCAGAAGTCATTGCAGGACACATGCTGAGGGTGGATTGGGCACCTATGGCGGTGGGTACACACATGAGGGCCTTGCATTTGCTGCAAGAGCTAAGATCGACTTCCTGTGTTGCCTACTTTGTTGGGTGTTTACTGCCTTTGCCTTCCTTTTTGTGCTGACTTTGAGAACACTTGACCTCCCTATCTGCAGGGGTACCTGGGAGTCAGTGTCCACTCACCGCGCAACATCATCTTCATGCACAAGAAGATTGAGAAGGCTTTTGATAGGCAGGAGTGGTGCCTGCTGGCGCAGCCGGATGGGACTCTACAGGTATGCTAGAAAAATGGTATGGTTATTGTATCTTTCCTTCCCTTTTTTGCCTCTTGTTGCAAAGTGAATCTATCAATTATGCGGCTCTTTTTTGTATGCCGTGCAGATAGAGGTCCTCAACAGTAGCCTGCTGCAGCCTCGGGGAGGTGATATTCTTTGCCCCCCAGGAGTGAAGGCTGGGACTGAGCAGGCAACTAGCATGGGTGAACCGAGGGATGTTGTTTGTGTGCGGGGCTCAAAAGACAGGCTGTGCTGGAGCCATGTCCATGGTAAGCCCCTGGTTCTACCACGTGATTCGAGTGTGGCACCCTACAAGCGGTGTGCTGCTCTGCATGCCTGGGCGGCTGTGCAGACGGCAGAGGGGCGCGGCTGGAAGAAGAGGGGGGAGGTGCAGCTGCCAGATGCAGGGTGGCAGTCACCAGGTGTGGATCAGGAGCTGCTGGCACGGCTGCTACGCGATGCGGAGGGCCTGGCAGGGGAAATTGATTTCAATCAGGGCAGTGGGAGCGAGGCCCCGGTAGTTACCCCAGAGGAGAGCTACGCAGAGGGCTGAACCTTCTGCTGGTTGTCCTGGCTATGCGTTGGCTTTTTTGCCATCTCTCATGATATTTTTGGTACACCTATATTATTGCCATCCCTAGGTATCACGAAGCTAGGCACAGCAGGTACTTGCAATATAGGTGTACACACCACCGCGCAAGTAGTCTTGTGGCCGCCGCATGTACATCGATAGCCTCAGTACAGATGAATCACCACCAACAGCAACAACAATTACATCTGATACCGTGGTATCGCCCTGCTTAGCGTGCTTTACAAATTTTACACCAGCGTTCTCAACCAGCGCCTCATCAAGTTTGCAGAAGGCAAGTCATTGGCGGAGGGCACGACACAGCGACGGCAGCAGCAGCAGCAACAGCAGGCGCAACAGCAGCAGCAGCAGCAACAGGCACGTCAGCAGCAACAGCAGCAGCAGCAGCAGCGTGTAACTGCTGCTACAGCAACAGGAACGCCGCTGCTGCACGAGAGCCAGAACGGCTTTCGTCCCAAGCGCAGCTGTGCTGACCACCAGAGTGTACTCAGTGAGGTGTTGGGTGGGAGGAAAGCTGAGGGGAAGGATTCTTATGTGCTGTTTGTTGACACCTATAAGGCTTTCCCAACAGTGTGGCTTGATGGGCTCTTTCAAAAGCTGTGGGGCAAGGGTGTGCGTGGAAAGATGTTCCATGTACTCTGCAACTTGTATCAGGGTGCACGCCGTGTGGTGTCTCACGAAGGTCATGTCACGGAGAGCTTCACATGTGACCTTGGTTTGCATGAGGGCGATGTTATGTCCCCCACACTGTACCTGTAGTTCATTGATGATCTGCTGCATGAGGTGCATGCAAAGCACCCTGGAATCACCCTTATGGGCCCCCTGCTGGTCAGGTTGTGGCAGCCATGCAGGCTGATGACTTTGTTGCTGTGTGCGGATCTCTGGCTGAGGTTCAGGCTGTGGCTGCAACAGTTTATGAATACAGTTGTAAGTGGCGGTTCAAGCTGAATAGCTTGAAGTCTGCTGTCATGCATGTCTCACCAGCTAGACAGCCCAGCCAGTTGGCTGATTCTGGCATTGTTTGGAATGGTGTGCCTGTGCCTGTTGTATCAGAGTACTGCTACCTTGGCCTGTGGTTCAACAATGCCTGCAACTGGAATACGCACTTTGAGAAGATGTTGGCAAAAGTGCATCGTGTGAAGGGTGGGCTCATGCCAGTTTGGAAGGGCCGGCTCATCAGCGTGGAAGTAAAGCGTATCATTCTGCTTACATGCGTTCGCCCGATTGTTGAATATGGCAGTGAGGTCTGGTTTCCGTCAACTGCAAGGCAACTGCAACAGATTGACAAAGTGCAGACTGACATCATCAAGTGCTCAATGCGTTGTGGCAAGGAGCGCCCTTGCACTTCACTTGTTCTGGCTGAATGGGGTGTGAAGCCATTGCACATGTGGCTTCATCAGAGGGCGATGGAGTATTACTTTAGGGTTCAGCGTATGCAGAACTGTCGGTTGCCACATCAGGTGTTTTCAGCTGAGTGGAAGCGCCCTAGTGGTGCTGTTGCGGTGACACCTTGGCATAAGTATGTGCAGAGTTTGCTTTGCAAGTATGGTGTGGATGTTGAGGCGGCGGCTGATCGAGCTAATGCGTGCAAGAATCACATCAACCGTCAGGTCAGGAAGCTGCATGCAGACACAATTGTTTGTGAATCACTGCAGCACTCTACTTTGAGCCGTTACATCACGCATGTGCACGCATGTGTGGTCTGGGTGGTCTACCTTACACCGAAAATAGAGAGAATAATCAGTCTGCTTTCCGCCTCCCCAGTGGCTGAGGCGCGGTTGCCGATGCCGAAAGTTATGGCTTACAAGGATTGATTATTATTATCACGCATGTGCACCCTACACATGCTGATGCCATGCGTTTTAAAAGGGCTAGGCCCTTTTTGTGTTCTGGTGCGCCAACGCGTGGGATTGAGTGATGCGTGTTCGAATGGGCTGTCTTTGCGTGCATGAGCGTACCCGTCGTTATGGCGGCAGCAGAGCTGATTCCAACACAGCATGTCCTGCTTGTGGTCAGGGTGTTGAGTCTTTGTCACATCTGATGTTTGATTGTCCCGCTACTTCTGCTCAGAGGGATACTATGCTTGATGAAATTCGGTCTGTTTTGCGTGATGTTGCTGGCGGCGCTGAAAAATTGCGCAATGTGTTGTCGTTGACTGATGCATCCACCAAGTTGTTGCGTTTTGTTTCTGATGATATTTGGGGTAGTAGGGGGGTGTGCCGAGTGATATCTAGGAGCATTGCTGAGTATCTTGTCCAAGCTTGGGATGTGCGTAATAATTGCAAACACAATGGAGCAGTGCTCCCTCTTTCTTCCGCTCCTGAGGGGCGCGGGGCCGATGGCGTTGATGCTATGGCTTAATGGGTAACATGATGATGATGATGATGATGATGATGATGATGATGATGATGATGATGATGATGATGATGATGATGATGATGATGATGATGAATTACATCTGATGATGCCATGCTTATGAAGATGATTTAAGGAAATGTTGATCAATGCTGTACTACAGGCTGCAGTTGTATCTTTATCTTTTTTGGGTAACGAGCTCATGATGCATGTGCGTTTGGGTTGCTTTCTAGTGATAATGATCATTGCCAGTATGCCATAGCCATTGGGTTGTTTTCAGCGCGAGGCACCTGGGATCACAGCTCTTTACCAGGGCTGTCAGCTGAGCCGCCAATCTGGGTGCTGGGTCTCAGCGGGATGCTGGCGCAGTTCCAGGCCACACTAGGCACAGGCTTCAGTGCCGTTTACTATCACTGCAAGGGCTATATGGACTTTGGCATGCCTGGAGATGCAGATGGAGATGAGATGAAAAGCACCAGAAGAGGCAGCAGTGCACCTACACGCTGAGGGAAGGGCCTACGATAGGAAACAGCAGCCGAACCCTACGAGTGTTACAATGTATGACGACACCGAACAACAGACTTGGCAGCTGGTATGTACTGCGTGGTTGAATCGCTCTCTGTAAGCGTTGCCTCGTTGCTAGCACATCGACAGCAGCTATCCATCAAGCATTGCCTCGTTGCTAGCACATATCGACAGCAGCTGTCCATCATTAGATTGCATGCATTCACGCCTCGGCGAAGTTTTTGTAGAAAAGTGATTGGGAAACACTCAGTGCTGCGCTTGCGCATCCGCAGCTTCAGTCCAAGGAGTTCAGGAGGTGCGACGAGGCTTCTACCATTGCTCCTTAATTCCACGGAGTAGCAACACAATAACACGTTCCAACATCCATTCATGGATGTTAGTGCGCCGTGCCTCGGCCATACAGCAGGAGCCGAGTTGGCAGGGGTGTCCGCCATGCAGCAGGAGCTGGAAAGCATTCAAGCTGAGCTGGCAGGCCATAAGGCTCGGTTAGAGGAGGTCAGAGCTGGCATTCACGATGCGAAAGCGTCCAACAACCGCGACGAGTTGGAAAAGCTGCAGGCGCTGGAGCTGGAGTTGCTGGGGGTCATCAGAGAGTTGCAAGCCAAAGAGAACAGGCTGAGCAGCCAGTCTGGTGAGTCATGAGAATCTCAGGGAGGCCTTGTGTACAGCAGCAGGAACCCCAGTTTGGTTGGTGCAGGCAGTGTTGCTGGCAGCTCTGCATGTCGGTACGCAGTAACACAGAGCATGCTAGGCGCTCTTGAAGCCAATGCACGCTGACCGACAAGGCGTTTCCACTGTTCTAAATCAGTCGGATGACTGGGAAGCTGTAGCATTAGACAAGCTTTCAAATGCGCCACTGAAACTAGCTGCAGATGCGCTGACTCAATCAGGGTGTCCATCAGGCTGTACACAGGGTCATTATGCGCTGCGTGCAGCGTGGGTGAAGAATGTCTATTGTTTGCCACCAGAACCATAGAATTTGGCAACAGCTCAGCAGGTGGTTGGATCTTGGAGATGCGAGCAATCCTGGGGTTGCACACCTTGCTCACAACAGGCATGCTTGCCAGTGGAAGAGGATTGCTGCTGCATTTGAAGCAGCTGTGAAACCAAGCAGAAGCAGTCTTAGCCATTACAAGTGCTGCATGCATCACCACATGCAACATGCCAGCCATGGTTGCTCAACTTTGGTGCTCACTCAAGGGTGTGCAGCAGCACGCTGCATGGCCCCTGGTGGACAACCCGGTGTTGCTATGTTTTTTCCTATGGTGCTGTAGCAAGTGCTTTGCTGCATGCATGCAACCCCTTCAATGCACACGATGCCTGCTTGTGTCCGTGTTGATGATGCATGCTGCGGTGTGGAATGCATGCCCCCTCCACGCTTTGCTTCCCCACCCCACCCCACCCTTTTTTGACCGACATCGTGCATCTTGTGTTGTATTCCTTGTGAAACTGCAACACCCTCCTGCATGCTCCTGTGTGCTGCATGCCACTGTGCTTTCATGCTGCAAGCTTCTTTGTTTGACCTTTTGCTGAACCTGGCCCTGCCCGTGTGTTTTTGCATGTGCTCTTCACGGCTCCCACCTGGCTTTTTCTTTCAACCCACAGCAGCAGCAGGTGAGTCGTGCGTGTGCTTGCAATGGTGATTGTGGCAAGCCTGCCAAACCAGCATTGCTTGCTGCTGTGTGTGGAGCAGCCGTGCAACCCCATGCAACAGCATGGCTCATTGTCAGGAGTACAACCTGCACCTCATTATGCAGCATGCTAGCTGTCATGCATGTCTGCTAATCATCAGCATCAGCCGTGGAACCCCATGCAGTAGCAGCCCTGGTGGTCAGGCGCACGGAATTCACCACCACCTGCAGCATGCTCACTACCAATATCATGCGTGCCTGACCACTGTGCTGCGTGCTTATCATCGCTGTCTTTGGCAGGGCTCCTCTCAGCAAAGGAGTACATCATGCAGCCGCTGCCTCGCATGCTGCACCGCACCTCAGACCGCGCATCCTCATCCATGACACAACCACGCCACGCCCGCACGTTTGACGGCATAGAGGAGATGCCCGGCTTTGTCAACAAAGTGAATGAGTTTGTGCACAGGCTGCCTGAAGGCCCCAAGAAGTACAACAAACTGGTGATTGCAGAAAGGCACATGTTGTGGTTGGGATGGTTGGTTCCTGGCTTGATTGGCTGGCTGCTAGTAAAGCAATTTGCTTGTGAAAGTTGCATCAATAACACACATCAAAGCAGAGGTTGGTCCTGGTGATGCTGGCAACCTGCAAGCCTCAAAGTAATGTTCTTCTTGGGTGTGCGCTGAGAGCACAGCCTTACCAAGTGGTGTGTGTATGTGTGTGCACGCACAAAGGTGTGCTTGCTTGCATGCGTGCGCGTGTGTGCTCGTGTGGTACAAGACATCACATGTTTGTGCGGTATGCCCATGCCCTTGACACTTCCCTCCCGCCTCCCATGTCCGCCTGCCTCGCACCCAGGTCTACCGGGCGACCGCGACCCAAGGCGAGCCAGAGGTCATGTTACATGGTGCTGCAGACGAGAGCTATGTGCGAGCTTGTCTGATTCGTGCCGTGGAGGGCGTGAGCGAGGTGGCAGCTGACCTGGGCATTGGTGGGTGGGTTTGCATGGCCACCAGAGGCAGTTGTTTGCCATGATGCTGTGTACCATGCTGTCCGGTCGTGTGCCACTGCTGGAGCGGCGGCTGCTCATGCTCGTGTTCCTGCTTATATCCTTGCTGTGAGTCAATTGTTGAAGAGCGACTCACGCATGCAACCAACACTTATCCCCTGACCTGCTCACTCTGACCTACAGGCACAGAATATGTTGATGGTGGCAGCGGTCGGTCAGCCTCATTCAGTGATATGCTGGTGCGCAAGAGTGGCACATCTGTGTATGCGGATGCCTCGAGGCTGGTCCTTGGTGTGTTTGAAGTCAAAGGCAGCTGGCAGCTGAAGCTGGATGGCAACATGTCCCTGCAGGCTGCACTGGCTGATGAGAACCTGGGGCCATCTGTGGCCAAGGTCATCCAGCAGGTGAGCGCTGGGGCCCGCTGGTATGTGGCCTTTCACTTTCCCTCAGTGGTCAACGAGGGCAGGAAGGAGGTGGGAGGGAGGGGGAGAGGACGCAGGGAGCGATATGCACAGATGTTGGTGTATGGCGGCTTACCGCTAGGCTGGGTGTCGCCTTTCCTTGCTGCTCACATGGTATGCGCCGCATGGTACTGCATCACAACACCTGCTGCAGGCTTATGGAGATGCGGTCATGGATGAGGCCCCACTGCTGCTGGTCAGCAACTGGCACACCACCTTCCTGTTCAGCCGCCGCCTTGATGATGTGCGAAACAAGACACTGCAGGTGTCGCAGTGGGCCTGGGACAGCACAGATGTGCCCCCTTTGGGTGCATTCCTGTATGTTTTGCACCGAGCGCACCAGCTGTGGCACAATGACGCCAAGCAGCAGCTGCCAAGGACCGGTGTTCCTGTCACGCCCCGATCTGGATACGAGGTGCAGCTGGGCAGCAGGCAGGTGCAGCTGGGCACTCACTTTGGTGGGTGGCGACCAGCACCTTCACGCAGCCAGCCACCCCGCACCAGCATCACATGGCAGCCCTTTCAGGCAGGTGGTGAGGGTGACGCTGCTGAGGAGCTCCACAGTGACACCAGCAGCTTGCTGTTGCCAATCTACAGCAGTAGCAGCAGCAGCAGCCACAACAGTAGCAGCGATGATGGTGCTGGCCAGTTTGATGCAGTGGCTTGGGCAGAAGGTGTTGCTAGCTGGAGTTCAGCTGCAGTGGCAGTTGAAGCTCTGCCAGTTCTATCCAGCTGCACAGACTGCAGCAGCATGTGTTTGAGCAGCAGCAGCAGTCGCCGTGTCTTCAAGGTAAATTTACAGGCAGTTCAGGGGGCAGGGCATGGCGCCGACGGGGCGGGGAACACCAAGCATGCATACATCATCATCATCATCATCATGTTACATTAAGCCATAGCATCAACGCCATCGGCCCAAGCATGCATACAAGCATATCAGGGAGTGGCAGCAAGCAGTTGCAACATTGGGTTGTGTGTGCCTGACATTGCTTCAGGAGCATCTGAGATGGGATGGGACGTGCCTAGCTGGGCCACTTTGCCTGTTCCAGTTTGTGTGGCCCGGCCATCAAGGCTTATGCTGTCTATTTCACACTGCATTGCAGGGCTTGGTAGATGGATCGCCTGCCGCATTCAAGACATTCAATGTCAAGGACCACCACGCCATGTCGGCGTTTGTGGCAGAGGCTTCAGCCTATGTGATGCTTCAGGCAAAGTGGGGAGTATGCATGCCCAAGCTGCTGGCGCTGGGTCGGCTGCCACACAGCGGCGTGCCTGTGCTGGCACTGAGCTTGGGCGAGCCCTTGAGCACGCAGCTGCTGAAGCAGCATGGCACTGCTGCTAAAGCATGCCTGAAGGGTCTTCACAAAGCTGGGTTTGCACACGGTGATGTGCGTGCCAGCAACTTCCTACTGATTGATGGCAAAGTTGTTGTGTGCGACCTTGAGACATGTTGTGCAGCTGATGGGCAGGCTTGTGATCAGGACTTGTACCGGCTGGATTGCTTACTGAATAGCAGCAGTTGAGCAGCTGCAATAGTAGCAGGGGTGGTAGTGGCGCGTTGTGCTTGTAACTCTCTGGCTGGAGGCAGTTTTGGGATGGCAAGGCGGGTTCAGCATCAGGGTTCAGCACTCTGGCCCACACTGAGTGCCTCTATTGCATCCCTGTGTGCCTCTATTGCATTGCCTCTATTGCATGACTGTCTGCCTCCATTGCACTAAATGTGCATCTGTTGCACACAGCTAGCCCCTGATAGCATCTATTGCATTGAGCTAGCATCTAATGCATGAGTTTAAGCAGCTTTCGCATTGAGTTGAGGGGCTGAAACTGCCACATCTTGTCTCAATCTGCACATGCCCTCCGTGTCGGAATCACGTCTATGAAAGTCTGTGAAGTGCAATGAGAAATCACCTACTACACCACAAACAGCCTTACAATATAACCGAGGGGCGTGGCACAGCGCTAGTTTCTCTGCATGCTCTATCCTCGTCACCAGCACCCACATCATTCCGACGGCCCGCTGTAGCGCGATTTGCCCACCAGGCGAGCGTTGAATCTATAAAGTGAATGCATGCCAGTATGTTTGTGGTGACGCATGTGTAGCATCGCCACTGGAGGTGCAGCACTACAGCTCTTGGGCAAGCTGCCAGTGGATCTCACTCAAACCAGCAAATGCAACATCAGCAGAGCAGCGCCAATACCTTGCAAATGCAGTCTGTCCCTTTTGACGGGGACAGCCTGCTTAGGCTCACATCCGCCCTGCAAGGCGCAGTGCCGTATTTCACTAGCATACAGGCGCAAGGCAGAGTGGAGCGGTTTGATCTACACAGCCTGCCGGAAGCACAGTTTGGGCTCTACAACAGCAAGCAGCGCTTATACACCAGCGCTTATACACTATCATGAATGCACGAATCGCCACTGGAGGTGCAGCACTGTGCTAAAGCCAGGTGGCAAGTGGCTAAAGCCAGGTGGCAGGTGGCCTAGACAAGGTCGCCTGCCAGCCACCTGCCTGACCTGGCATACCCACAACTTGTCCAAAATCTCTGCTTCCCTCCAAATCCAACGCACAGCTGATGGGTGCTGTCTATAATCAACAATGCTTGATTCCAGTGTAAACCCTAAAACACAAGAGCTGCGCTGCCGCCACCATGCACAGCTCAACCTCGGACATGCATGCTGCTCAGCACAGCCCTACTAGTAGTCAGTGTTACCACCCCCGCGTGCGATGCAAACTGCCTTCCTGGCGGCAATGCTGTTCATCAGGTTTTGGCACATGGACAGCGGCATGGAGGCCCAAATGGCCTGCGCTGCTTCCCACATTGCCTCCAGGCTAGCATACTGCTGTGCATACAACTGCTGCTTGAGCCAAGCCCATGCATTCTCAATGGGGTTCAGGTCTGGAGAGTATGGCGGCCAGTCTGCAATGATGCGTATGTCTTTGAGGCTCATGAATGCTGCAGTGCTCTTAGCCCTGTGCGGACTAGCACCATCAAGCAAGTACACCCACTCATGCGCATCCGCTGCACTGAAAATCACCTCAGCATCAGGCTGCAACTCCTCCCACAGCACATCCTGGAACTCCTCTGCACCCACACCTGTGTGCTGCACCTTCACCTTCAGCTTCTTGTTGTAACTGAAGTATTTCTTGGGGTGCCCAGTGCTGCCAGTGACGCGGATGAGACGGGTGACGCCATACTTGGTTACACCACCATACACATGCAACTGCTTGCCCTTAATAGGCTTGCAGGCAACTGGCTTGGTGCCCTTCTTGACCCACTTCTTGCACCGGCGCGGGGTGGAGCTCAGAGTGAGGATGATGCTGTTGATGGCAATGATGCGGTAACTGTCATGCTGCTGCTGGCAGAACGCAACGCGTCTCTTCTTAGTTGCGCTGGTCAAGATGGGCTGCTGCTGCACTGGCGCCAAGTCCAACGCATTCTTGGCTGCCCTGAGCACGGTTTTAGTGCAGATGCTGCTAGCTATGGTGCCTTGCTGCTTGAGTGCTGCTGATGCTTTTGCTGCTGACTGATGCTCCAGTACTGTTGTTGCTACTGCTTCCACCTGGACTGCATTGAGCGCCTTAGGGCGGCCTGAACGTGGTAAAGCAGACACGGATCCTCGCTCGTTGTACTTGTTTAGCTGTGCCTGCACGTATCGAGTGGGATAACCGAGAGCTCGTGCTGCTGCTGCCACGTTCCACTTCTTGGCTTTGAGGGCAGCGAGAGTAGTCTGGCGTTTGATTTCAAGTTCAGCAGCAGTGCGTCTCTTAGCCATTTTGTCAATGTGCAACTTCTGAGCTAGCTTGCTGCTGTGTCAAGCGACCCAGAAGAACAACAGCAGCAGCAGCTGAACAGGCAGTGTCACAAATAAACTAACCTTTGTCACGCATTTGCGCCAAATAGCGAGGTTTAACATAAAGAATACATCATAACAAGCACGTTAACGTAGCCGGTGCGAGCTGTAGTCACCGCTTCACGATGTGCTGGCCTCACATTGTCCCCTGGTGACAGGTGCTGCAGGCAGCCAGGCTGAAACCTGCATTGGAGTCACCCAGAGGGCATTGCCTCATCATCATCATCATCATCATCATGTTACCCATTAAGCCATAGCATCAACGCCATCGGCCCAGCGGGCATTGCCTGTAAAATCAAAATGCTGTATACCTGAGCACGTGACTTGCAATTATAAGACTTTCTCGTCGATTGTCAGCGATTTTAGCAGCACAGAGCTTACATCCAAGCCATGTACTGCTGCAGTGAAGTTGACATACTGAACTGGCTGCTTTGGCCTAATCAGGCCTGCTGCTGCTGCCACACTGCAGGCAGGCAAGAACTGAGCACTGGCTGGCAAAACCCACACACTAGGTGCCAACATACTCGAAGACTGGAGGCAGATTCTTTCAGCAAGGGGGTGAAAGTAGAATGGAACCACATTGCATCATTTCAGCACCAACACAGTGGCCATAGTGCAAGCCCTCAATTTCCTGCAAACTGCAGCAGCAGCATTTTGTGACTAAACAGCCAAATGAATGGCAGGCACCTCTCTGAGGCAGACAGGTCAGGCCACATGTTGCATTGATGCCACAATTGCAGCTGCACCTTGTCACATTCAGAAATCAGCCATCTCCAATGTTTGGTTCAAAGAGATGTAGATGGGGCATGACTCAAACAGCGACAGTCGAATGCAGCCTGAGGGGGGCCATACTCCTACCAGGCGACACAAAGCACGACGTGCTGCAGCGCCTGGAGTCACTGGTCTTGGCTGTCTCCAAGCTGATGCGGCGCGGCAGCCTGCTAGGGGCAGACTATGCCATGGAGAAGTGTACAAGAAGAAGATGCATGCAGCGGCTGTGGAGTTTGTGACTGAGGTCAGGCGGCGGCTGGGGCTGCCTGATGCAGGTGCCAAGCTGACGGAGTCCTATGCCAAGCGCAACCAGCAGCAGATGCTGCTGTTTCTGGCCTGGCTGCAGCGTCGCGTGGAGGCGTTGGGTGGAAAGGGTGTCCGGCTTTGCCCTGTCTTCAGCGTGCGGCGCCAGCATGTGCAGATCGACTGCACCACGCTGCTGCACATGCTGAGCGGCATGCGCCTGGTGCCAGAGCACCTGGTAAAGCAGAGGGCGAGGCAACGGACTGGGAGGGCGTGCTGGATCTGGTAGCCGGCGTGTTTGAGCCGCCCTGCCCTGCTAAGCAGAAGGGGAAGCTGCAGTGGTGGGGCTCCTTGTCAACAGATGGCGTCGCAGCCAGCTTTGTGTACGCAGACACAAGGCCAGTCTCAAAGAAGGGCACCAAAACTGCAACAGCAGCAGCAGTCACCAGCAGCAGCAGAAGCAAAGGGACCACGGGCGCTACCACCCCAGCACTGCCTCCTCCCCACGACTTGGCTGTTGTGGGCATCGACCCTGGCAGGTGCACGATCGTGCACGCCGCGACCCAGGTGCAGGGCACCCGCACGCTGGAGTGGACGCTGCCCCGCAAGCGCTACCGCCTAAAGTCCGGGCTGGCACAGGCGAGGCCAAGGAGCGGCGTTGGGACACGGCCATGATTGGTGGCGCCTGGAAACAGATGAACCAGCAGGGCGGAGCACTGCGCAGCAGCTCTCTTCAGCAGCTGACCCAGCACATTGCGGCGTACAACAGCGTGGCTGAGGAGTGGTGGGCATCCGCCATGCAGCGCAAGCGGGCCAAGCTCCGCTTCCGCACCTATGGCGGCCGCAAGCGCTGCTTGGACCGCTTCTTCTCAGGCTTGGAGCGGGACGTGTCGGCAGCCGAGCCCAACAAGCGCCTGGCCATTGCCTATGGTGCCGCCACGTTCAGCCCCTCCGGTACTGGCAAGCCCGCCACGCCCACAACTGCTGCCTATAGAGCGGCACTGCGCCTGCGGAGCTCTGGTGCAATTGTGGAGAAGCAGAACGAGTGCCGCACCTCAAAGCAGTGTTGTCACTGTCATGGAGATGTGGAGGCTTGCTGGCAGAGCGTACGGCTGCAGTTGGGACCAGCACCAGACACGGACGCTGCTGGTGCTGGCCCCTGCCCATCACAGCTCAGTGCCAGAATTCAGGTGGAGACCAGTCACGGACCCACGGTGCCAAAGGCTGGCGCCTACCTGAGGGGGTTGCTCTTCTGCCCACAGTGCAGCAAGTTCCTCAACCGTGACAGGTCAGCAGCGCTCAACATTCGCTTCTTGTTTACACAAACACAGCTGCTGGGTTGCTCTATGCCCACACAGTTTGTGGCTCGTCGCAAGCAAAAGAAGCAGAAGAAGCGCAACCAGGCCAGCTGAAACAAGCTGGTATACAGAGGGCCATGTCCACTTTTGATCCGGCCATGCTGTAGATGTGTGTGTGTGTGAGACCACGGCCAGAGAGAATGCATTCTCTGCAGCTGCCATCCTATCTGTCATCACAGCACATGCACAAAAAGCATCCTGACACCGCTGCTGGCAATGATGATCATGGCTGGCCTTCCATCTGACTGTCTACCTGACATGCATACCTAGGTCTCTCTCGCTCTCGTGCTCACCTGTCCGATCATGATCCGCATCTCCTGCGGTGGGTATGCTGCTGCTGCAGCACTGCTGCCAGGCTGCACAAGGATTGCTGCTGCTGCAGTGCTGCTGCCAGGCTGCACAGGGATTGCTGCTGCTGCAGCGCTGCTGCCAGGCTGTGAAGGGATTGCTACTACTGCAGCACTGCTGCCAGGCTGTGCAGGGGGTGCTGCTGCTGCAGTGCTGCTGCTGTTGCGTTGCCGCTTGGGTGTGCGCTCGGCGTCGGTGCCCTGCAGGCAGGTCACAAGGGGGCATGGCACGGATGTTGTTTGACAATGTATACATCCCATATGATGCATGTCACTGGCGCAGTTGCAGGTGTCTGTAAAGGAGCTAGCATTCGCACACTGCTAGCAGCAAACGCTGCAAGTGACATGAAAATCACACATGAGCCAGTTCTACAGCTGCCGCTACTGCCCCCTGCAGCCCATGTTGCCTTGTCACCTACGTCATCTACCTTGCGCTTGTGGGCAGCCTTGCGCCTGATCTTGTTGGTAGCCCCGCGCATGGCATCACCCTGGACAGAGCAGCAGCACACCATGAGTACAGCAACAGGTAAGAAAGCACCACGTGACCTGGTGGTGTGCCAGCACAGTCAGTAAAGCTGCTCTGCATATACATCCCAAGACACAAACACACAGGATGCAGGTCACTGGCACGGATGCAGGTGCTCCAGTACGTGTGCTGTTTGACAATGGTGCAGACACTACTGCTTTCTGTCAAAGACCTGGCATTTGCACGCTGCCAGAGTTTGCTGAACTCAGTTGCAAAATACCATGACCGGCAATTGCCATTCCTCTCTACTTCTGCCGCTGCTCTGTCGCACCTGCAGCTGGAGCTCGCGTGCTAGACCAGTATTTAGCAGCTCCCTGGCCTTGTCATCAGCACCAACGCCAGCCAGCCACGCCTCGCTGGCCAGGTCTGCAGCAGCAGCGCAGCTACCGAACATGGCATAGCGGCTGCTACACAGCACCACGCTACAGGCTTGGAAGCCGGGTTGTTCGCACAGCAGGTTACACAGCTGCTGCGACTCCACTGGCACCCTTTGCAGTGGTTTGTGCGTGCGCTTGCTGTAGAACTTCAGCGAGTCAGGCATGGGGGCATTGCTGACATCCAGATGTGCGCGCCGCTGAAGGCCGGAGCTATCGCGCTCGGCGGCCTCAATGCTGCGGATGGTGGTGTTGAAGAGGCCCTGGGTCAAGTGACGGTCTGGGCCATCCTGGTACAGCGCTTGAGGGCATTCGAGGACAATGTTGCTGCCTGCAACAAGCTGGTTGAGTGCCGTGCAGCTGCTGCACTCCCAGTCATCGTCAGGGATGCAGGCAATCCCCAAGCATGCCATGTGAAGTCCTTGGAAGCATCCCTCACATATCAGCATGGTTTCAGGGCTGTCCTGACTGCCGCATGCTGTGCAGCTTGTGTTGGGGTCAATAGGCTCCCCTACAGTTCCCTCTCGGTTTTCCATAGCACTGCAATGATAGCCAGCAGTAGCAAATTACACCGGTTGGTGGTGGAGCAGCTGTTGTGCAGGCTGGGTTGCAGCAGTACAGCAGCAGCAGGTGGTGTGGTGAGAACACTCGTTGATGGGTCGCTGCTGCAGCGAAGCTGCGCCGCTTGTAATCTATCATGTAGCTGATTGCAAAGCATAGCTGTCACAGAGTTGCTAAGCAGCCCAGGCACTGCAGACACGTCTGATGCCTTGATGACAAGCTGGCATGTTGCACAGTTGAGTGAATCTTGCATTCCATGAGCGTGTGGAACATTGCGCATGTGTGCGTGCCAGGAATGGCAGTGCCTGGAGTCTGCTGCTGCTGCTGCTGCTGCAACAGTCTCACGCTATCAGCTAGGGCAGGCAAGCATTGCACCATTAGGGATGAGCAGATCATTGCAAGTGCATTAGATGCTAGTGCATTGCATGGCTGCTGGGGCAAACGACAAACAAAACTGTCCGAATGGCTGAAGCAGCCAGCCGACGCCCGCACTCCCACAACTATTGCAACTCCGAATGTTTATCCGCATCCGAATGAACTTGCCTCGTTGCCAGAGCAATATGGCAGGAGGCGGAAGGCCAGAATGGTGGGTTGTTTCGCTGCAGCACCGGAGACTGGTTGTTTTACCGTGTGTGTCGTCTACTGCGAACGTGCACTGATGGTGGAAACAGTCGAGAGGGGCGGACAGGCGAGGAAATAGTCGAGCGCAGCCAAGGATCAAGATGCTCTTGGATTGTCCTTGGACATAATCTGTGCACTTTTCAGCAACACCCAAACAACTTGCTGGATCCCTACTGAATGTGTTCAAAAATAGCCAAAACCGTAGTCCGATGCTCTTTAGAGAGCTTTGCGGCGAGGCAGCCAAACTAGTGCACAGCCTCTTTAAAGAGAGACTTTTCTGGGTCTCCAATCTCTAAGGGTTGACAGCAGGGGCTGAATGGCTGTTCTGATAGTAGCAGCGACAGCGGCAGCAGCATGTTATTTTTATGTCCGCTTTATTAAGGTTTAAAGGACAGATTACTATGGGCAGCAGCAGCAGCAGCCATTTTTGCAGCAATGAATGAGTGCAGCAGTATCGGTAGTTAATAGCATTAGAACTGTCAGCTAGCTAATGATAGCTAATGCTAGATAACGCTAGATAATGCTAGATAATATTATGCTTTTGAGTGCTGCTCTTTGGCTGTTCAATTGCAATTAGTGACAGGTGCCACACCATGCAACTGGTTGGTGTGGAGTACAGCAGTACCTGCTGGGAACGCGCATGTGCGTGTATCGTACTGCAAAAGTACGTGTCAGTGCAAGCAGCAGTGGGGATTGTGGGCTCAGCAGAGGTGTCACCAGCACAGGCAGGCTGACATCCTGTTACATACCACGCAGCATTGACAGCATACTTGAGCGACGATGGAGCAACGTTGCAGTAGTTGTTATGGGCCTGATGATGGCTACCAAGCCGAAACCGGTAGTCCTGTAATCAACTCATTGCGTTCGTTTGCTCCCTGGCCAGTGTGGTTGTTGCAAGCTTCAAACCTTATCCGACAATCACTGCACTTGCTGGGGTTCAACCCCAACCGCACACCCACCACGTGTGGAACACTGGACACCACATCCGTGCAGATCTGGCCAGCATACCCCAGCAAACTGCCGTTGAACACAGCAACTCTGTGCATGTGCGGCAGCACACACGCAACGGCTCCCAGCCAAAGGCACCACATGCAGCAGCCCACACCAGCCACGCCAGCACTGGACATGCACCAAACACGTCAGTGTATGTGAGCTTGCCATCCATGATAATACGATCACTCATTGTCCCATCACGGTTTTGGTCAGGCCGAGGGTTACGGTTGAACTTGGTGCGCAGCCCAAACACCTGCACTGACACAATCTTGCCGTCCTCCCAAGCCAGATCACATAAACCAAACGGCAAGATGGGGTGGTTTTTCCACCTGCTGTCATAAGCATCTACACGATCCCGCGTAAGGCACATAGGCCTCCAACCCAAGTAGTTCAGCATACTGAGCGTCATGCGTGCAAAGGCAGGCCATGCAGCATTCTTCAACTGGCAATGCCCATAAGCCGCCCATTGCAGCAACAGCTGCAGGCCTGCATCCACCAACACATCATCCCACGCGCTTTTGGTGTTGCGCACAGTGCGGCACTCAGGAAAGAAGTCGCAGTGCACATCCAACACACGCTGGATGATATCACGCTGAGAGGCATGCAGTCGCAGCACCATGCCGACACCTCCACCAACAGTGCCAACTGCCATGAAAATCAGCACATGCGACAGCATCCTCATGTAAGACTCCAACGTGCTATCAGACACAGCAGTGCGGCGGCCACTGTACGTGTAAAAGTGCCATGCAATGTCCGCCCATACTGCTGCAGTCAGTGCAGGATGCGTCCAACGCTGGTCAAACATGCAGTGCAGCAGCAGGAAGTCAAAGAACATCCTGATGACCTGCAGGTACTTCATCCAGCTCTTCACATTCGCTCCAGGACGCTCATACCGGTGGCGGTCACCGCGATTGCGGCCGCTATGGCAGGCAGCAACACCGCGAGCGATCAAATGAGCCTCCCGCTCCGCAACAGCAAAGCGCTCCCTGCAGGAGCCACACGCAGCAACAGCAGCAGCAGCAGCAACAGCAGCAGCAGCAGCAGTCAGCAGCAGACAACCAAGCATCTCAGGCATGCACAAAAACTTCCATGCCAGACAACAAGGCAGGGCTGCACAGCCAAAACAGCGCCTGAGCGCGCGCTGTGTATCTGGTGAGCAACAAGCTAGCCGCACCACTGCATGGTGTGCAACGCAGGGCACACATGTAAATGTACCTCACAGCATCTCGCACCTGCCTATGCGTCGACCGTACTTGGGCAGGTGCATGCTTCCTAACTTTGCAATGCCCTAAAGGTCTATTGGCAACAGAGCAGCAGCAGCAGCAGCAGCAGCAGCAGCACACACGCACAACCTTGGCACAACAATCTACTGCTACAAGCAATGTGCTACAGTGCCTCGCAGCTTGCATTCCCCTCACTGTGTGAACTCATCAAGTCACGCACATCTGCAGAGCAGCACCCAGGAGTAGCACGCACCAAGCAGAGCTGGCAGCGAGCTGTAGCAAACGCGCACCACTATTGCAGCTGGCAAGTCCCTCTGCTAAACTCCAGCAGGCACCGGCAGCCAGCATGCATGGACGCCCTGCACAGCACAAATCAGTGACACCTCAGAGTCAGACATCTGCGCATGCTGCCTTGTACATGCCCACCAGTGGAGTTGCTGGCACAAAGCACACGCTGGTAACAGCACCCACTTGCACACCCCACTGCAGGCACTGCTGCAGCAGCATGCATTACTAGTTCAGCCCCGTTGCAAACATTGTGTACGGGTTCAAGCACACTGCTGCTGCTGCTCTTGCTGCTGCTGCTCCTGCTGCTGCTGGTGTACGTGCTGTATGGGCTCCATGGGCCAAGCCTGCTGATCTCAACACGACAGATGAAACGATACAGTTCCTCTGTGTTCTGCATTTGCACGCAGTGCTGCTGCTGCTACTGCTGCTGCTGCCGGTGCGTTACCCGCTGCTGTGGCAACCGCGGATGCTCGCTGATGCATCAGCAGAAACTACCGCTTCCGCTGTACCTCACAGCCCCTCGCACCTGCCTATGCGTCGACCGTACTTGGGCAGGCGCATGCTTCCTAACTTTGCAATGCCCTAAAGGTCTATTGGCTGTTGCTCGCCTGCGCCACCACCAGCTGTCTTTTTTGCTGCATGCATGCCACGTGGCTTGCAAGTGCTGCTCAGCTGGATGCCCTGAAGCACGTGCTTGATACTCGCTGCTGCTGCTGGCGCTGCTGCAGCCGCTGGCTTTGATGCCTTGCTGCTGCGTGCTGCCTTGTGCCGTGGCCGCTTTCTGCCAGCACCAACAATCGGCAGCTCCTTCTGCTGCTGCTCATCTTCCTCCTCCTCCTCCCCCTCCTGTGCTGCTGCCGCTGCTGCTGCCGCCTGCTCCCCCTGCCCATCTACCAAGCCCTCTGCGTCTTCTGCCTGCTGCTCTTCAAGCACCTGCTGCATCGCTGCCTTGCCCCTGCGCCGCTTGCGTGGAGCAGCCGCTGCTGCCGCCGCCTGCCCATCCACCAAGCCCTCTGCGTCTTCTGCCTGCTGCTCTTCAAATACCTGCTGCATCGCTGCCTGGCCCCTGCGCCGCTTGTTGTTGGGTGGCGCAGCCGCTGCTGCCGCAGCAGCAGATGCTGCGCAGCCAGCAGTTACGCCTGCAGCAGCGGCAGCAGCAGAGACGCCCAGCACTGCAACGTCCTCTGTGTGACCACTCAGCACGTGCTCCAGTGTGGTCTGCTTTGCATACTGCTGTTCTAGCATGGCCTGCAGCGCCGCAGCCTGCTGTGGATCCGTGTGTGCTATGAACTCAAAGCCTGTCCATTTCAGACAATTGCTGCTTACTGCCTGAAGGAGGGTAGCTGGGTCTGCATATGGAAACATTGTGCAGAGGCAGGCGTGCCAGTCGCTGGCAGCTGCTACGCTGTACTCTCCAGTCACCCCATTCAGCTGCGCATACCATTTCCACTGCAGAGAGTAATCCGGGTTCATCACTGCAAGCAGCAGCAGGTTGCAGGGATTTGGTTAGGGCAATGCAGCAACTGCTTATGATGTACAAAGTTGCATATGGTGCCTTCCATTCACCTGAAGGATCCATAGGTGTAGCTGCTGCAACTGATGACAGCTGCAGCTAGTGCTGCATCAGGTCGCCAGAATAGCCCGATCCTACGCAGGTGCACCGACCATTGGTTAGCAATTTAAATACAAGGGGGCACAGGTGCTATAGAGCGACGAGAAGCGAGATATTGCGGACTTTGTGCATGTTCTGAGAATAGCTAACAGCCGCGGTGCTGTCGGTCAGTTTCCGTTAACGGATGGGGATTTGATACCAGCCAAATTTGACACACATGCATCCACACTGGCCTCCGTCAGCCATTTTTGCCTGACATTGAGGGGCTTAAGGCTGCCCTTATGATCAAAAGCCATCAGTCTACTGACAGTGACAGTCTTATGGCTGTGGTGATAAGCTATGCATTAAACTGTCCGATAGCGTTAAGCGTTATGCCTTATCCCTTCTTCTTTTCTACTCCCGGAGAACGCGTTTAAGCACTTGCGTTGGGTCCCAGCTTGCCACACTTCAAGTAGCACTCAGTGCTGCTTGACTGTTTTGATGCATGCGGGGTGCTCTGCTTTGTGGCTGTTTTGATGCTCTGCTTTGTGACTGTTTTGATGCTCTGCTTAGTGACTGTTTTGATGCATGCGGGGTGCTCTGCTTTTGCAGTTGTAATGCTTATAGATCCTTGATCAACAGTGCGCCATCAATGGTTGTGTTTATCGTTGTTTAATACTGGTTTGGGTTGCATTCTGCCGTCTCATCGTACATAACATGGTGCACCTTGTATAATCAAAGTAACTCGTTGCCCGGTAACCCGGCCCGGATTACCCGGTAATGGCATCTCGCTGTGGCACTCGTACTATAGGTGAAATGCTTGGTAACATAATTATTTTTGTTCTCCTATGAGGATACTCTCTTCAGTCGGCACTGGCATGGTAGGCTCCAGTGCATCGCACACCCCAGTAACTGCCCGATTACTGCTGCGATCAGGCAACCCTGTTAAAGCTGTCACGTGAGCATGATTCACAGATCAAGCTCAAGCGTGCGAACAAACACTCCAGTCAGCACGAGGCGGTAAGAGCGTAAGAAAGACCCGACAAATCACAAACCACACTACGCCAATTCAGCACAGTCAGAGCCAAGAGCAAGTGACAGACAGTAAACATCATGTTTGAGGCAAAGGTCAAAAGAGGAAAACCTGCAGCTAGTCTCCGGCCCCAGCCTCAACGTGTAGCCTGTACAGCAACTTGTTCATGTGCTGACCAGGACCGTGGCTGCTGGTGGTGTTTGGCTGTCCTGCAGGAACCCTGCTGATGTGAGAGGGCGCATGATGACGTTCACATATGTCAGCGCCATCAGTGGCATCTGCGCATGGAGCTTCCTGGCGGTGCAGAGAGCATCTTCCAGCGCATGTCGGTGAGTATTATAACTGCCTTGCAGTCTTTGGTTTTTGCTCATGCCTGGAGGTGCCTGTGCCGAAAGATGTGTGGCAGCTTCTGGTTAGGCTGTCTCCATGGCGCTGGGTGTGCACTTTTTATCACTATTCTGCTGACGTCAACAGCATGCACCTATTAGCCCATAACCAGCTCTTCGCATTGATCCTCCTTGCATATTTTGCCCCCTCCTCGCGCCCATTTCTTCATGCTTGCAGGTCAGCTACGCAGTGTTGACCTTCTACTTCCTGATGCCGTTTGTTTTCATGAGCATCTTCACGAGTGACAAGCGCTTCTTTGCAGCAGACACAGCAGCGCGCCTGTACCACCCCGCGCAGTACTACCTTTCCAAGGTCACTGTCACACTGCCGTTCAACATCATCGTGGCCATCGTGTTCCACCTGGTGTGTTACGGCATGGCAGGGATGCGGCACTCTGCAGTTGCAATGGCAGCGAGCGGCCTGATCTGCGTGCTTACTGGCCTGATCGGCATGCAGGTGGGTAGCTTTGTCTGTTCCTGCAGGCCCATTGTGTGTCCAATCGACATTGTGCCGGTGTTTAGCTTCTGTGCTTGCTTCTGTAGCTACATTCATGTATACTAACGCCTGCCTACTTACAGCTGGCTGTTTGATGCTAAAGATTTCTTACTGCTTCTGTTTTGCCTGCAGGCGGTCTACTGCTGCGCTATCATGGCCAGCAGCCAAGACTTGGCCTTTGTCTACGCCATTGGCTGGACAGCCCTCAACCTGCTGGTCAACCCTTACATGTCATTGTTTGACCAGCACAGTTTGGGCTGGGGCTGGTCATGGCTGCACTTTTTCAGCCCCTGCAGCTTTGCTTGGCAGGGTCTGGTGTACATCGAGTTCAACGGGCGAGGCTTTGACGGCAACTTGGGAGCAGGAACGGAGGCGATTGGACTCATCCCATGTGAGTACACACGCGTATCTGATGTCATCTTCACGGTGGTAGATACGCGTTATCATCTTTCACAGTGCTGTTGATGTGCTGCTAGATAGCTGTAGCAGCAGTGTCGTGCATATGGTATGACAGCAACATCAGCAGCTTCCAAGGCACCCTGTTCCAGCATCTACGCTTGCAGGAACCCAGCCAGCACTGTGTTTGCCGTCCTGTAGGCTCTGTGGAATGAGCCTACCAGTATGCAGCAATCTGTAAACACAACCGCACTGACCCGCTGCTACGTCTGCTGCTGCCTTCCTCTGCGCTGTTACCTGTTTGTATCTGCAGCGCTGATTCCCAGTACCAGCTCATTCAACGTGCTGCGTACCAACCTGAACAACCTCGGCCGCCTCTCAACGGGCGGCCAGTGTGTGGCCAGTGGCAACGCCATTGTTGAGATGTATACGATGGGCCTGGGCTATTGGCCGCTTGTCGGCATCTTGATTGGCTTTTACGTGCTGTTCTTGATTGCCACGTACCTGGTGGTGAAGCGCTCTGCGCGTGCAAGCCTCAAGGTTTAGGCTTCAGGGGTTGGCATGTGGGGGTTTTGGGGTGCTAAACCAGGGTCTTTAGGGTCTGGAACGGCTCCTGGTTTTGGCACGAGTTTGGAGAGTGGGAGAGCCCTAGGGATACAGTGCGTCCTGATGGGCGTTGCTTGGCAGATTTCATGCAGCAACGACAAAGCAGCGTAGCAGCTTTTGTTCACTATTGCTTCCTTGCGCGGCGTGATCCTGAGCTAGCTCAGTTTATGCTTTCTGGTGTTGACAGCAGTACTTCTATTGAAGAGTCGGAACTCTCGGAGTTGGTTGAATCTCTAGCTGATTGGTGTTCTTTTCAGACCTTTGTGGACCCCATGAGCCTTGTTTGGCTCCTTTGTGGGTGGGCCTGTGGCCCTACTTTGGTAAATTGGTAAATTGGTACCTCATGCTATTTGTGATAACGATGTGGGCGGGGGCGTTTTGGCACGCCATTCGGATGCAGGATGTTGCGTTGGGTTTGTGTTCAAGCCCTGTGTTTGTGACGCTGCAGGCTGCTGCAAGGCAGTTCTGCAGCAGTGGTGTGGGCAAGCAAAGTGGGCTGGAGCATGTGCGGGGCTGGTTGATGAAGCTTGGTGCAGATGCGGCTTGAAAACATCGGCCAGGTTGGTTGGGTTGAGTTGGTCGGCAGTTGAGTGTTGCATACAAGACATGGCACGTGCAACTGATGGCGGTTGGCACTAAAGCGCGTCTAGGACGGCTGCATCATGCTAGTTGGGGGAGTGTTCTCTTGAGTGCATGTTGAGCTGCTGCGTTGCAGTGCTTGGTTCTGTTGCTGCTTGGATACGGTGCATGCTATGGCACACAGCCAACACAGCAATTGCACATACAAGCATTTTGAAAAGCAAAGTTAATTTGCGACTGGCTTCAGCTACTTGGGTACTCAGTTCAAATAGCTTGGTGTTGGCTCATACGGTCAAGTATTACAATCAGGAAGCGACGCGTTTCGGGGTCTTCACCCTTCATCAGGCTTCAATCCTGTGCAAACAGACCGAACCAACAAATACTCGCCACCAGTGCGAATCAAACAGCAGGGTGCAGGTTTTTGGGTGAGGTCACTGGCCATGTTGCCAGTGGCTCGAACCATGTACACAACTGCACTGCAAAAGAGCAAACCATGAGGTGTTGGTGACAAACACAGGGTGAGAGCCACTGGCAACATGGCCAGTGACCTCACCCAAAAACGGCCAGTCAGTGACTGGCCTTCACTAAAAATGACCCCAGGTTCCTGCTTTTTGTGAATGCAACAATCGGCCTTTCAGCAGGGAAGCACTGTCAGCAACACTTGCAGGACAACTTGCTGGCTTGTTGACAGCAGCAGCAGCATTGCTGCACGTGGGTTGGTGGGGTATGAGACCAACATTGCGAGTTGCTGCTCAGCTGCTGCGGCATGCAACTGTCTTGTGTTCTGCTGACCACAGTAGCAGCATGCGCGAGACAGCTTGGCAGCTGCTGGCACTGCTTTCAGCGTCCTCGAGCTTGCATACTTAGTTCTGCTGCATGGTTCATAGTCTGCCAGAAGTTCTTAGCTACACTGCCTGCTGCTTTGCCACTTGCTGTGCAGGACCAGGCATCTGTGAAGCGTCTGCTGGCGCTGGTTGACAAGGCCAACGGGGCAGTGTACGCAAAGCTTGATGCACCACCTGTGGGGGCACCTGCGGAGCTGCTGGTTGGTGCAGCACACAGCGCAGCAGATGATGAGCTGGCAGCAAACTTGCAGGACAGGTACATAGATGCAGAACAGGTGGATGAAGATGAACCAGCAGCAGGCGCAGAAGATATGGTAAAAGGGAGCAGCAAGGGAGCAGCAGCAGCAGCGGCGCAGGCCAG
The DNA here is from genome assembly GCA_902809745.2 of Tetradesmus lagerheimii. NCBI lineage: Eukaryota > Viridiplantae > Chlorophyta > Chlorophyceae > Sphaeropleales > Scenedesmaceae > Tetradesmus > Tetradesmus lagerheimii. The sequence continues at coordinate 46,253 of CADDIJ020003124.1, forward strand.
CCTAGTGGCAGGCTCAGTGCTGGAGAGAATACCTGAGCGGACAGGCGCGCTACCTCCAGGATGAAACATCGTTTTGTATTATTTGGTTGTATTCCAGTTTCTGATGGTGATCTATCCGCGCTTACTGTTTGCTGCGACAATGGCAGTTCTGCTAGTAATCGAATGTTGGACATCGGCCAGATCGAACTTCTTCGCTGCAGTGCAGTGCCTTGACCTGCTGCTGCGTTGAGGTTTCAGCTGAACATTTCTAATACATCACGCAGGAACCGTCAGATCAGATTCTAGAGTACAGCCACGCAGTCATCAACCCAAACGCGTAGCTGTGCAGCATGTCCTCGATAACTGCTGTACCGAAATACAATGAAGACCTGCATGCAGACATTGAAACGTCAGCAAATGACTCTCCAAAAGTGAAGGTTCATCGTGTGGAATGGGCCAAGGTACGCTGGACACAGCAAGCACTACTGCTGCTGCAGCAGCGGACATGGCAGCGCTGCTGCTAGCAGCAGGCCTGAACAGGAAGCAGACCGTCTGCGCACAACAGTTGTGTGACAGCTCCCAAGAAGCCTGAACATGGGGCAGAGTCTTGTGTTCAAAGAGTCAACAACAGCTGCATTCTTTATGCCGGTGCAGCAGTTCAATTCCTGGCCTAGCCTGTGCGCTGCAAGCTGCAGACGGGCAACTTGCCCCAAGTTGGCACAGTGCACTGGCACTGCACTGTGAAAAACATAGCTCCAATGCCGCCATACTGCGGTGCAACTGTGTGTTCAACACAGTAATTCCATTGCTGCTGCTGCTGCTATCATGCCTGCTCAGGTGCTGTCTGGCTCTCCCGTTGAGATCAACCCCAGTCTGGGCTCGGGGTTCAAGGTGATGGACTTCAATGAGTGAGCAGCACGCTGGAAGACCAGCGGGGAGTTCCCGCAGTGCCTGGCCTGTGGCAGCAGCAACACCAAGGAGCACGCCTTCACACAGGTGGGATGAGAGCAGCGCTGGCCAGCAGCTGGGAGGGACAGCGTGCAACTGACATTGTCGTGATGATTATGCCAGCCACTGTGGCCACAAGCTGTCACATGTGTCACTTGTACAAAATGCCTGCTCATGTCCTGAGAACACTGTTTCCCAGACAACACGGTGCAAAGAATACTTGGGAATTTTGAGAGAGAGGAATTTGTAATGCATTGTTCTTGCAAACACAGGGGGCCTCGGCTGCTGCTGCTGCTGCTGCCACTGCTGCAGACGTGGTCATCATCATCATGTTACCCATTAAGCCATAGCATCAACGCCATCGGCTGCAGACGTGGTGTCGTGGCAAGCGCGTGTGGGAGGCTGAGTCTCTGTGCCTGGACTGCCACAAGTTCAGCTGGAGGGGCTACAGGGACCGTGACTTCAAGACGCCTGAGCAGTACGAGAAGGAGCGCTGGGGGGCACTGGTGGCAGGGCTGCAGGGAGAACACTGGTTGATGGGTCGCTGCTGCAGCGAAGCTGCGCCGCTTGCAAAGCATAGCTGTCACAGAGTTGCTAAGCAGCTCAGGCGCTGCAGACACGTCTGATGCCTTGATGACAAGCTGGCATGTTGCACAGTTGAATGAATCTTGCATTCCATGAGCGTGTGGAACATTGCGCATATGTGCGTGCCAGGAATGGCAGTGCCTGGAGTCTGCTGCTGCTGCTGCTGCTGCTGCAACAGTCTCACGCTATCAGCTAGGGCAGGCAAGCATTGCACCATTAGGGATGAGCAGATCATTGCATTCCAAGTGCATTAGATGCTAGTGCATTGCATGGCTGCTGGGGCAAACGACAAACAAAACTGTCCGAATGGCTGAAGCAGCCAGCAGACGCCCGCACTCCCACAACTACTGCAACTCCGAATGTTTATCGGCATCCGAATGAACTTGCCTCGTTGCCAGAGCAATATGGTAGGAGGCGGAAGGCCAGAATGGTGGGTTGTTTCGCTGCAGCACCGGAGACTGGTTGTTTTACCGTGTGTGTCGTCTACTGCGAACGTGCACTGATGGTGGAAACAGTCGAGAGGGGCGGACAGGCGAGGAAATAGTCGAGCGCAGCCAAGGATCAAGATGCTCTTGGATTGTCCTTGGACATAATCTGTGCACTTTTCAGCAACACCCAAACAACTTGCTGGATCCCTACTGAATGTGTTCAAAAATAGCCAAAACCGTAGTCCGATGCTCTTTAGAGAGCTTTGCGGCGAGGCAGCCAAACTAGTGCACAGCCTCTTTAGAGAGAGACTTTTCTGGGTCTCCAATCTCTAAGGGTTGGTGAGCATGGCAACAACACATTGGCGCGTGCAACGCCAGGACCAGGCCCATGATAGCAGGTGTGGAGGCGCATGAGGCTCATCGTCACAAACACACCCTCCCTTTACTCATTAAAACGTTGTTAACACAGTGTGACAACCTGAGGGGCGCGGGGCCTAGCCCACACCCCACGAGCAATAGGACATAGAGTCGAATCACCAGTAACAGGGTTATGTGATTTGGAATCATATAACCATGGGGCTAATAGGGCTCCAACTCGTAACAACCAGTGCGCTGCTGTGAGGTGCCGATTCAAATTATGTGGTTAAAGCCTCTCTCGCTGCTTCATCAAGATCACCCCATCTGCAGCACAGACATTCGGTTAAAAGCGGCTAGGTTTCTCCTACAGCACGACCCGACAGCTTGCAGGAAGCAGCTGTTATACTTACCCCGAGTGATGAAGTCCAGTGCCTGCAGCTTGCAGGGGGCCCCATTGAACTGACCTGGGCAGCCTGGTGTGCTGCAGCTCTGCGGCTTGAAGGTGAAGTAGCCTGCATACATACACCGGCAACATCAGCGTGTATGCTGGCTTGTAGGCTGCACCAAGGCGCAGCATCACCAAGCATTACCTCCCTCCTCAGCCACCAGCGGTAGGTCCCGCCAGTACTTGTCATACTGCTGCCGTTTGTGCAGGTGTGCATGCAAATGCACCAAACTGTCACAGCTGTTGCACAACAGCGTAGCGCCTTGACAAGGGAAGCAGGTCATGCACCTGCAATGAAACACACTCCAAGTAAGACTGGCAAAGCCAACTGATGTCTTGGCTGCAGGTAACACACAGTGCTGCAAGCTGCAGCGATGCTGCGCAGCAGGCTGGTGTATTGCTGACAAGCTGCTGACTCTTACCTGACTGTAACATCGTTGCTGCCACAAAAACTACACTGGGATGTATCGGCTGGCCCAGCCTGCTGCTGCAGTGATGCACAGAAGAGTAATGGAGCTTGCTGCCGCCACTGCTCGTGTTCTGCCTGCCTTCGCTGTTGCCAATGGGACAGTGGCACCTCTGCCCCCGCTGACCCTTCATTACGCTGATAATCCCTAAGCAGTTCCTCAGCGTCTCTCATTTGCTGCTGGAACATCTCCTCCTGCTGCTGCTGCTGCTGCTGTTGCTCCTGCTGCTGCTCCTGCTGCTGCTGCTGCTGCTCATCCTGCGACATGCCAGTTGAGGCTTGACCTGCAAAGGTATGGTTGTCTGTTCTGGGAGCCTGGCGAGGCCTTGAAGCTGCTGGCTCGCTTTGAGCCCTCCTGCGGTTGGTCCCTGCTTCTGCTTGCCTAGAGCGTCGGCGACCTCTATTAGCAGGGTCTGTAGGCGCCCTGTCGCTACCAGTATGCGTATTTGCATGATTGTAAGCTGCACAAAAGTCTGTGTGCTCTTGTAGATCAAACTGATACGGATCCATGCTGCATGAGTGTTTGGTGGTTACAGCTTGGCAATTCAGGGCTGCTTGAGCCAAATCAACGCATATATGGATAGCAAAGAAGTTCGGAAGAGCAGTAACTAAGATCAAAGCTTCACACTCAGCGCAGTAAGATGTCACCAGCTCCCAGCAGAGCGACAGTACAGTAGGGTCTTGCGACTTGGAGTCACATCACTCTGCAGGTGATTGGGTGACATGTCCTATCACGGTGTTACCTGTCATAGGACTCCTACTCGTAACATCGATGAGGCACTAGTGGCGGGGCCGATGGCGTTGATGCTATGGCTTAATGGGTAACATGATGATGATGATGACAGTGTGACAACGCGTGCCTCAAATATTCATCTATCTAGGCCAGGCCAGGCCAACGTTAGAACTTGCGCTCGTGAATATTAGTGCCTTGAGAGGCTTAGTAGTTCAGTGATGATCAGCAGTACTTGTCATGATAACCAGAAAACGAACTAGTGCGTCAGCAAGTTCAGTGTCATCATCATCATCATGTTACCCATTAAGCCATAGCATCAACGCCATCGGCCCCGCGCCCCTCAGGAGCGGAAGAAAGAGGGAGCACTGCTCCATTGTGTTTACAATTATTACGCACATCCCAAACTTGGACAAGATACTCAGCAATGCTCCTAGATATCACTCGGCACACCCCCCTACTACCCCAAATATCATCAGAAACAAAACGCAACAACTTGGTGGATGCATCAGTCAACGACAGCACATTGCGCAATTTTTCAGCGCCGCCAGCAACATCACGCAAAACAGACCGAATTTCATCAAGCATAGTATCCCTCTGAGCAGAAGTAGCGGGACAATCAAACATCAGATGTGACAAAGACTCAACACCCTGACCACAAGCGGGACATGCTGTGTTAGAATCAGCTCTGCTGCCACCATAACGACTGGTACGCTCATGCACACAAAGACAGCCCATTCGAACACGCATCAGCAACTCAATACCACGCGTTGGCGCACCAGAACACAAAAAGGGCCTAGCCCTTTTAAAACGCATGGCATCAGCATGTGTAGGGCGCACATGCGTGATGTAACGGCTCAAAGTAGAGTGCTGCAGTGATTCACAAACAATTCTGTCTGCATGCAGCTTCCTGACCTGACGGTTGATGTGATTCTTGCACGCATTAGCTCGATCAGCCGCCGCCTCAACATCCACACCATGCTTGCAAAGCAAACTCTGCACATACTTATGCCAAGGTGTCACCGCAACAGCACCACTAGGGCGCTTCCACTCAGCTGAAAACACCTGATGTGGCAACCGACAGTTCTGCATACGCTGAACCCTAAAGTAATACTCCATCGCCCTCTGATGAAGTCACATGTGCAATGGCTTCACACCCCATTCAGCCAGAACAAGTGAAGTGCAAGGGCGCTCCTTGCCACAACGCATTGAGCACTTGATGATGTCAGTCTGCACTTTGTCAATCTGTTGCAGTTGCCTTGCAGTTGGCGGAAACCAGACCTCGCTGCCATATTCAACAATCGGGCGAACGCATGTAAGCAGAATGATACGCTTTACTTCCACGCTGATGAGCCGGCTCTTCCAGACTGGCATGAGCCCACCCTTCACACGATGCGCTTTTGCCAACATCTTCTCAAAGTGCGTATTCCAGTTGCAGGCATTGTTGAACCACAGGCCAAGGTAGCAGTACTCTGATACAACAGGCACAGGCACACCATTCCAAGCGATGCCAGAATCAGCCAACTGGCTGGGCTGTCTAGCTGGTGAGACATGCATGACAGCAGACTTCAAGCTATTCAGCTTGAACCGCCGCTTACAACTGTATTCATAAACTGTTGCAGCCACAGCCTGAACCTCAGCCAGAGATCCGCACACAGCAACAAAGTCATCAGCCTGCATGGCTGCCACAACCTGACCAGCAGGTTCGTCACAAGGGCCCATAAGGGTGATGCCAGGGTGCTTTGCATGCACCTCATGCAGCAGATCATCAATGAAGTACAGGTACAGTGTGTGGGAAATAACATCGCCCTCATGCAAACCAAGGTCACATGTGAAGCTCTCAGTGACATGACCTTCGTGAGACACCACACGGCGTACACCCTGATACAAGTTGTAGAGTACACGGAACATCTTTCCACGCACACCCTTGTCCCACAGCTTTTGAAAGAGCCCATCAAGCCACACTGTTGGGAAAGCCTTATAGGTGTCAACAAACGGCACATAAGAATCCTTCCCCTCAGCTTTCCTCCCACCCAACACCTCACTGAGCACACTCTGGTGGTCAGCACAGCTGCGCTTGGGACGAAAGCCGTTCTGGCTCTCGTGCGGCAACGGCGTTCCTGCTGCTGTAGCAGCAGTTACACGCTGCTGCTGCTGCTGCTGCTGCTGCTGTTGCGCCTGCTGTTGCTGCTGCTGCTGTTGTGCCTGCTGTTGCTGCTGCTGCTGCTGCTGCCGTTGCTGTGTCGTGCCCTCCGCCACTGACTTGCCTTCTGCAAAGTTGATGAGGCGCTGGTTGAGAACGCTGGTGTAAAATCTGTAAAGCACGCTAAGCAGGGTGATACCACGGTAGTTGGTGGGGTCTGTCAGGTCACCCTTCTTGGGCATGTTCACAACCGTACCTGGCACCTGGTGCACCTGCTCAAGCTGCCACATCAGATTGCAGTACTGCAGTAACATATCTGCGGCCGTGCTGCCTCCATACTTGAGAAGCTCATTGACAATGCCCTCCTCAGCCGGGTTGCCGGCCTTGCCAGTGCGCAGCCTCTGCAGGCAGTCGGAAACTTCGGCGGCAGTGATGGGCAGGTCCAGCGGGGTGGCAGGGGAGTTAGCAGAGTCTTGTAAATACTGTTGCACATTGGCTGCAACACAAGACATGTGTGCAGCGTCAAACTGGGGGTTGGAGGAAGCAAATGCTGCATGGCTGCCAACGCGCTCATAATGACACTTGAAAGCATCAGCTTTCTCAGCTGGGGCAGATGCCACATGCCCAGATGGATGCTGCATGACGCTGTAAACTGCCTCGCTGACATGCTTAGGGCACAGACGACGCACAAGCTGCCACATGTCTTTCTCTCCAAGCAGGCTGTCATCATTCATGCGATTTGTGTATGCAGAAGCAATGGCATGCTGGCACTGCTCTTTGTACTGCTTCTCTGCTGCTTTGACCAGCTGTGTAGTAGCCTTCTGCTGTTGTTTGTAAGTAGCCCAATCTGCTACAAGCCCTGAGTTCTTGTAGCGCAGGTAAGCCTGCTTCCTGTCCTCCACAGCATCTGTGAGCTCCTGAGTCCACCATGGGAAGGACTTGCCAACCCAAACCCTCTTGTAGCCAAAACTGGCGTTGACAGCATGACGAAGTGCTGCTAGCATCTGCTCGTGCGCTTGCTGCACTGCACTAGTTGCTGTAGTTGAGCCTGCAGAAGCCTGCTGCTGCAAAGTGGTGACCGTGGCTGTGTAGGACCCTGCCCAACTGATCATCAGAACCACACCACGTAAGCACCGCTGTGAACCGTTCTCAGCACTTGTTTCAGCAGGTTTTTCAAGCCTGCAGGACGTCGCAGCAGACTGTGAGCTGCAGATTCACGCACCACCAACTCTGTATTTTGCTGCCTTTCTTTGCTGTGCAGTGGTTGTCACTGACGCTTCTCTATCTGCTTCCAAACCTGTGCTCTTGTGCTGCTTCAAGCACCTCTGACTCTGTTTTTTTTGCTGCTGCAAACTGCTGTGTTTTGCAGTTGTTGTCACGGAGGCTTACCTGTCTGCCGCTGAGTACAAGGGCGCAGAGTGCAAGTACACCAGCCGTTGACCTTGGCTTGCATACTGCCTTTCTTTGCTGCGCAGTGGTCGTCACGGAGGCATGCCTGTCTGCTGTCAGATCTGTGCTCTCATGCAGCTTCAGGCACCACCAACACTGTACGTTGCTGCCTTTCTTTGCTGCGCAGTGGTTGTCACGGAGGCCTACCTGTCTGCTGCTGAGTACAAGGGGGCGGAGTGCAAATACACCGAGGTTTACGGCATCGACACAAACCTGAACCTGGGCGGAGGAGCGCAGCAGTTCACATTCAGGCGCTCCGCACAGGCAAGCTGCTTGAAAAATGCTTGGGAAATAGCGCCATAGTTGCAAGTTACAAGTCCTACGCATCAGAAGCAGGCGCACCTGCTTGAGCTTATGAACAACGCCATTCTTCCGTAGTATGAGGGAACACACACAGAGGAGAGCCACTCTCAAACCACCAGTGATTGATTGAAGCATGTGATGGTGGCGTGAGATGGCTTGAATGTGGCTGTGTATGAGGTGGTGCTGGCCCGTGTGGTGCATACTACTAGTATGGCATACTACTACCACACTGCTATCTCTCCTTGTCCTGTGCTGCCACTTTGAAGGAAGGAACACCGTCTCATTGCTGCTGCTGCTGCTGCTGCTGCAGGGTATCGACATCGTGTCCACTTTGATCCAGATCAACCACGACCTGCGCTTCTTCCCGTACAGAACCCCAGAGCCTCCTGGTGAGCCCGGGCAGCATCATTCTGTCATTTTGTTACAATTATAACGTGTCATGTATGTTATTGTGTTATCCGTGTGTTACACCAGAGCCTCCTGGTGAGCTTCAGCAGCACAAGAACTTGCGTTGAAGATGCTAAAGGAGTGCAACTTGCTCTGCCTGGCAGGCCCTTGCAATGCTTTTTCTGCTGACGAAGCTGCATACAAATGCTTTTAGATGGTGATTGGACCCACATGTGACTACTCCGTACAAACACTAACACCAACCTGTCTTTTAATATGTTATGTTTGTAACATGTTACTTTTGCAGCGGACCCCGGACTTGGCATCCAGCTCACAGCCGCCAACAACGTGGCCAAGACGCCCACGGTCACAACCACAGACCCCCTCATAAAGCTGGAGAATGTGAATACATCTTCATCAGACGATGGCAAGTAGCCTGGTCTAAGCCGCTTTGTGATCAGCGATTGCCTGGATGTGGTGATGTGTGTTGATACGGTTGGAGGACATGAATGCATCTGCACCAGCACCTGCATCTGCACCAGCACCTGCATCACGGTGGCGCAGCGTAAGCTGGATCAGGCGCTGTGAACAGTGATCGCCATGATGTGGTGTGTTACAGTTGGTGTGTACCAGCACATGCTGCATCAGGCGGTGGTGCAGAGTGACCCTGGACAAGGCGGTCTGGTTTGAATTGATTAGTGATCAGCATGCAGAGTTTGAAAACAGATCTAAACCCTATACCCCTATAACCCTAAACCCTGATTAGTGATCAGCATGCAGAGTGGTGCCTGCTGTTATGGTCGGTGGCCTTCAGCAGCAGGCAGGCAGTGACGGCACAGCGGGTGCAAGGCATGCAGGTGTTGCATTGATTTCAAGAGAACAGCGAATGCTGTCTCTGTGCTGCTGCATGTCGATGATTTGGATGGCTAGTTGGATGGCTGGATTGGTTGCTTGAGGAAAAGGTTGGATGGTTGGTCAGGTAGTGGCTTCTCGTGATCTCCCGCTTATCACTGTATGGTTTAGGCGGCAACAAGCTGTGCTGCATTCATTTTGATGTTGGCAAGCGCAAGAGCTGCCGGCAGGCGAGGCTAGTGTGACGCAGATGCGCGACAGCTGCAGCAGCTGCAGCAGCAGCAGCAGCAGCAGCAGCAGCAGCGTAGCAACCGCGTCACTGTCTCTGTCTCCTGCTGTTGTGTTGGCATGATGCAGTGTGCACTCGGCACAGCATGATGATGCTTGAGAGCTCTGGTGCTTGTATGGTGTCAGTAGCAGCACATTTGGGTTCTGCAGCTTTGCACTTTGCAGCTTAAACTGCAGTCTGAATTGCAGTATGCTGCATTACGGAACAGTGAAGGTTCCTGCAGAGTCAGAGTCCTGGGTGTACACATGTGTGAAGCCCAGCTTGCATGCAGGCGGGCGGTGATCCTTGGGAGTTACTAACTCAATGGTACTGAGCGTGCGTGCTGCCCTGCATGCCTCTCATATCCAGTGCATGTGAATGACTCAGTCACTCCTGCCGCACTTAGGCAGGCTGCGCTGTCATGTGAAATGCAACAGCACTGAAAAGCAAGCAAGCAAGCAATAAAAGCAGAGTCACCCGGCCCCATCATGCAGAGCTGCTCAAGCAAGCAATGCTGTCTGTACCCACTGTACTGCGCCGCTGGATGCACTGATGAACAAACAGAATAGCACCGGATCCAGAGTCGCTGTCATGTGGATTTTTGCCGCATTGTGCGTGGAACATTGGCTCGAGCATCGTGCAGTGCTGTGTTACCTTCAAGGGTGATAGTCTGAAGCAGTTGTTTGCTTGATGTCACATGCATGTGGCTGACCCAAGAACAGCACCAAGCAATCATGTTACTATGTGCACACATGCTGCCTGGGTGCATCCTATGGAGGCTGATGCTGCTTTTGACCGCAACACACAACCTCAATACATGCAATTATGCTTGCCGTTCCGGGTGTTGCAGTGCCTTGCACGGCTTCGCACTGGGGCTGCACAGTTGGAGGTGCAGCTGGGTAGACATGCCCGCCCTCGGGTGCCCAGGCAGCAGCGGTTGTGTAGACTGTGCTCGTGTGCTAATCCTGTTGCAGCTAGCCGAGCAGTTTGGCGCACACGCGTGCACGCCCGGACTGGGACCTATGACAATGTGGAGGATCTCAAACACTTTCTGCTAGAATGCCCTGCATATGACCACTTGCGCGGTGCCTGCCCTAGTGTGTTCTATCCTGCGGGTACTGTAGATCGCTATGCTAACGAGTTGGTGCCGCGCATTCTAGACTGTGAGGATCAAGAGGGCTTGGCTGTGGTGGTTTATCAGATGTGGTTGTATCGCTCAGTGTTGCTGGGGTTGTCCCCTGACCATCAAAGTGTGCCAATTCAGCCTGAGGGTTATGTCCCTGTAGATGACGCCTTAGACGCTGTTGCTCCTAGCCCGTGATGAGTTTAGGTTACTTGACGAGTTACACATGCATCCTGTCACATTATTGGTTTGCTGCCGCCTTTATGCCGCCTTAGTTGCCCTGCCTATCTCTCTGGCTGTGTGATCTTGACAACATGCTTTTTGGGTGGTGTGCTTCTTCAGCACATGCTGTTGGCTGATTGGGGTGTGTCACTGACACACCGCAGATATAATCTTATGCTCAATCTGGAGAGACCCTGTGCTCAACGGATGGCCTCAATGGGCTACATTGTGTGCTCATCTTCTTTCGTCACGCGTTGACATTGTGCTCATTTTGGGGTGGCTCATACCATCTGAGATGGTATTCAGATTATGCTTAACTCTCTCAAAAGTGTTTTAGCGCATCGCCCGGCTCGTCAGTGTCCAGGGGCCTCATACACCTCGGCAGCCGGTTATTGCGGTCAACATCACACCATCCTGTCAGACATACAGCGTTCATCAGTGTCGAGCAGCACGTGCACCTCAGACAGCCGGTCAACCTGCGGTTAAACATCACAACTCAATGTCAGACATGCAGCGTTGCAGAGACCAAAAGTGTGCAGCGCATCGCCACCAACTCGTCAGCGTCCAGGGCCTCATGCACCTCAGACAGCCGGTCAACCTGCGGTCAACATCACACCATCCTGTCAGACATACAGCGTTCATCAGTGTCGAGCAGCACGTGCACCTCAGACAGCCGGTCAGCGGTGCTTATCACCATACTGTCAGACACACAGCGACCGAAGTGTCAAAGGGCCTCGTACCTCAGCCGGTCGACCTGCGGTCAAAATTACACCATCCTGTCAGACGTACATAGCTGCTGAGACCAGGAGTGAGTGCCACCCAGCTCATCAGTAAGCAGCGCCGCAATACCAGCAAGCTACCAGCATGCTTACCTGACCACATTTGCTTGGCAGGCATGTGTTCACAATCATAGGCTCAGCCGCATGGATGAACACGAGTGATTGCAGTGTTCATGCTGGTGCCTCACCGACTTTCCCTTGAAGAAGCCAGCCAGTGCTGTCTTCACATCCGCCTTGTGCAGCCAGCCAGTCGCCTGCAGCAGCGAGCCAACACAGCAGTAAGCGCATGAGCTGACCAGCGCAGTGTACTGCTAAAATCGCATAGTGGACTCCATGCAACAACTGTTGGTCGAGACGATCACGCTGATGGCCATACTCATCAGCTTGCATCAGCAGCAGGTTTCTGTCATTGTGACTAGGAGAGACAGCACGCCTTCGGTGTGTCTGCCTGCCTGCATGCATGCGTGCCTCAGACAATTGTCAGCCACATACCTGGTGGTTGATTGACACGTCCAGAAGCTTCAAAAGCCTGCGTTGCATGGCAGTTGATGACGGCTCAGCAGGTACCAGTGGCTGGATCTGGAGAACAAGCCACAGCTACTAGAGCTCAACAGCACATTGGCACTCCACTCAAGCACTGCATGCTGCACTGTTGTTGTTCAGGCCGCAGGCAGCATTCAACCACATGCCCCCACAGTGGTCAGAGCCAGCAAGCACTTTGCTTCAAGCAACCCAGGCTGGGTCTGACCACTGCGGCATCATGTGGTTGACTTACGGCCCCACTGTGCCCTTTTCCCCACCGCATGATCTCCCCTTCCAGCGCCTGCTGCTCGTAGCGCACAGTCTCCTCCACGTCACCCGTGAACACGCGCAGGAACAGGTTGCAGTCCGCGTCGTAGCTGTGCTGGCCCAGGGAGTAGATGAAGTTGTACGCCACCTGACCACAGCACGTACGGCAGTTGATGCAATCCAGTGCAGTGGTTGCAACATTGCAGCAGCACCTTTCCTGCGTCCTCGTGCATCTGGAATCTTCCCACATCAAATGCGCGCTGGTGTATATCTAGCAATGCGCCTTCACAAAACAGCTGAAACCCAGGTGTAGTTCCACACCACTACAACGCAGATAGCTCACAATCTGTAACTTCTTGAGCAGACCAGCCACGTCATCAGTGCAGTATGACCCACCTCTGTGACTAGTCGGGGTATGGCAAAGTAGCGCCGCTCCAGGAAGGTGGCAGTGACGTCAGCCAGGTGGGCGCGGGGTGCGCCTGCTGCCTCAGCCTCATCCTTAGCAGCCCAGATCTCACGAGCCAAGCGCTCAGCATCACGCTTCGACATGCGCCTGCATGCAAAGCAGGGCGTGTGATCATGACAGCCCAGGGGTTGCAGGCAGCTTGAACAACTTGTTCAGTTTCGGGCAACTGGAACACAGTCACTGCAAGGCTTGCTCACAGCTGCCTGAGAAGCATGATGGTGACCACTAGCAAATAGGCTACACCAAACTTATCCGCCAGCTGCAGGAAGGACTCCGCGGAGCCCATAACTTCAGGCGCAGACACGGCGCAGTGCCACTGTTGAAATAACCTGGCATGGAGCAGCATATGCGTGTGCGCGGTGTGTGGCAGCCATCATCGTGTGCATGAGGTATGGTGCTGCAATCAGCACTCACTTGTTGTTGATGGGCACGTTGGCGCGCAGTGCGCGTGGCACCTCCTCCATCAGCCCAATGCCCATGAAGTAGTCGCCCCACCTGCAAGCCAAGCATCACCGCAACCTTGACATTAGTAACTACACTTGCAAGGAACATTTGAGCAGGATGCAGCACTTGTGTGCACGGTCATCAGCCCAATGCCCATGAAGTAGTCGCCCCACCTGCAGGTCAAGCAGCCAACATCACCGCCAACCTTGACATCAGCAACTGATTACAAGGAGCACTCCAACACATGTTAGCAGGCGCAGCCAATGTCTGCAGGAAGAATGCTCACTGAAATTTAGCATTGTAAGTTGCAATTACCGTTGAGTGTTGAAACAGTATCTTGCAACCATAGCCACCAAAACCACTGGCATCACAGTTTGTCTGCAGGAACAAGCACGATGTTGCACATGATTACAGCAATCGCCCATGTTCCTGGAAACTGTTGTGACTGGCACACGAAGGTGTGAAAAGCAGCTTGCAGGCTCTCCGATAACACTCAGACAATTCCACACAGACAGACACATAACCAGCCAGCAAGCCAACCACGCACTTTGTCTGCAGGAACTTGTCCAGCAGGCTGGGCTGGCGCGCCTCACGCCGTGCGATCTTGCGCTTCTGGTCGCGCAGTGCCGCCTCGATGCGCTCCGCCTCCTGCTTGCGGCTGTCTGCCAGCGTGCGCTTCAGCAGCACCACCTCCCTGCAGCGCACACAACAGCCACACCGTAACATCCTGACTGGCCGACCTAGAAGAATGCCAATAACCGCCTCCTGCATGCGGCTGTCTGCCAACGTGCGCTTCAGCAGCACCACCTCTCTGCAGCGCACAACAGCCGCAGCATGACATCATGGCTGACCGACCTAGAGGAATGCCAATCATGACCTTCCTTTACACCTGCCAGCGTGCGCTTCAGCAGCACCACCTCCCCGCAGCACACAAAACGTTGCAGCACAACATTTTGACTGACCAATTCAGCAGAATGCCAGTCACTGCCTTCCCTGACACCTGCCAGCGTGCACTTCAGCAGCACCACCTCCCTGCAGCACGCAACAGACACCAGCAACAGCGGAACCAATCCTGACTGACCGACCTAGAAGACTGCCAATAACCGCCTCCTGCTCGCGGCTGTCTGCCAGCATGCGCTTCAGCAGCACCACCTCCCTGCAGCGCACAACAGCAACAGCGGAACCAATCATGACATACCGATACAGAAGACTGTCAATAACCGCCCTCCTTTACACCTTACAGCATACGCTTGGGAGCACCACCTCCCTGCAGGCCACAATAGGAACAGCACAACATACTATGTTGTCAGTGACTGACCGACGTGAAGGAATACCAATATCCGCCCTCCTATACACCTGCCGGTGTGCGCTTCAGCAGCACCACCCTCCTGCAGCGCACAACAGCCACAGTGAAGCAGCACGACTGAACAACTTGAAAGAATGCCAGTAACCGCCTTCCTTGACACCTGCCAGCGTGCACTTCAGCGCACCATCTCCCTGCAGCACACAACAGGCACAGCGTAACAGCATGACACAGCCATCCAGAAGAATGCCAACAACCGCCTTCCTTGACACCTGCCAGCGTGCGCTTCAGCAGCACCACCTCCCTGCAGCGCACAACAGCCACAGCGTAACATCAATACACACCCATCCAGAAGACGGCCGATCATTACCTTTTTTCCACTGTTTCTAACAGCAGCATCACCTCCCTGCACACCAGCCGGCACAAAATTTGCAGCAAGCTCTCACAAACTGATGTACCCACCAAGTTAGTATGATACACCTGGTTAGTATGCAGCATGTGTATCTCACAGAACAGTGACCACAACATTGCAAGGTGTGGTGCATCACTGCTCTGTCTCTGAGACTCAGCTGCTGGTGGAGCACACTGCGTTTCACTGATCGACAGCTGAGCACAGCCACAGCCACTTATGCGCTAGATCACACTGAGGCCCGGCAGTGTAGCTTGCGTCGGCGCTGTAATGAATGTTTGGCGCCTGAATCTGCCACAAGCTGCTCACCACACCTGTGCATCGATTTGGCCCTGGCTTCCAGGTCCTGCACACGTGCCCGCGTTGACAGCTGTGCATGCTGCAGCGCCTCTGTCACTGGCCCACCAAGCTCTGACGCATCGTGGCCATACTTGCTGGCCAGCACACCTGCAACAGCAGCAGCAACAAGATATGTGAGGCAATGCTTGCTTGCTGCAGTGCTATAGCACTATAGCTATGAATGTGTGAGTGCATGCTGGCACACACTGCAGCTGCTGTTGAACAAGCGTTGTGAAGGAACATGCCTGTCACAAAAAGTAGTTCCACAATTACCCTTGCACACTGATTCATACTTGCTGTGTTGTCTCTGTACAGTATCATGCAAGCATCCCAGAACCTGATGTAGCCATGATGATGCTGACTCACCGACTAGGGGCAGGTATGGTAGCCCAATGCCCACTGTTGCCAGCACCTCAGCCGCCTTCTTTGTGTCTTTGGCGTTTGCACTGCTGCTGCTGTCTGCGGCAGCAGTTGCAGATGCACCACCCACTGCTGCCTTGCCCTTCTTCGCAACATCTTTGGCAACATTCTGTGTCTTTGCCGCTGAATTTGCTGATCCTGCAACTGCTGCTACCTTGCAAGAAGCGCCACCAGGTGCAACAGCAGCAGCACCTGCTGCATTAGCTGCTGCAAGCTGCGCAGGTGTAGCAGCCAGCCCCAAGCTGCCATCTAGCAGCTGCATCAGCGTCTCTGGTGGTGCACCAAGGTGCACTGCTTGGCTGAGGATGTGTATGTTGTCAGGAGGCCGTAGGTAGTGTGACAGCCCTGCTGCATCACAGCTGCCCAGCAACTGCTTCAGCTGCTGGTGCAGCCGGTACGGGTCTGCAACACAAACCATTTGCAGCAGTCCAACACGTTGAAAAAGGTTGAATTTTTGATGGACAGTAGCACATGCATCACAGCTGATGAAGTTGAAAACCAGGCAGCAGCTATGGGCATACACCACCAGTCAGCCTGACGGTTTGTGGTTGCATGGCTGCATGGCCGCATGCCTGCAAGCAGTATGATTCTGCACCAGCTGCTGGGGCCGAAAGCTGGTGCAGCTGCCCCCCCCGCCCCCAACAAGCAGCACTTCATGCACTGACTCACCTGCTGCTGCCTTGAGTGCTGCCGTGCAGCAGCCTGCCAGTCCCAGCCACGGCCGCAGATCATCACAGTCAAGGCTCAGGCCCAGCAGCAGACGGTGCACATGCTCCGCTGGAACACCTGTGCACACAGCAGTAAGGTGGTGCAGGTGCAGCACAAACAGCAGCTCAGCGAGTGTGGCCAGTCCGTACTTGGTTTTTAAGGTAGGCACAGTGCTGCTCATCTCCCAGTGTGCAAGAGGCATGCAGCCGTGTTGTATTGCTTTCAGCGACAAACACAACACTGCATCTGCAATGTGCGGCACCTTCAGTGACAACCGCCCCAGAGACTACAGCAATTCTAGAGCGAAACACAGGCACCGTGTATGGTGGGCACATACAAAGGGTGCTGCTGCTCACCTGCAATGAGCGCCTGCTCCACCAGCTGCGCCTCTGCTGCTGTCAGCAGGTCAGTCAGCAGCCCCAGCTCCCTCTCAGGCCTAGGCGTACTGACCCCCAGCTGCTGCTGCGCTTCATCCAGCTGCCGCTCTGCTCTGCTGCCGCGTGCATGCCAAGCAGCGAGCTGGCTGCTGAGGTCCCCCACCTGCTGCTCGCTGCTGAGCAGCTGCTGCTGCAGGGAGGTGATGCTGGCGGCTTGCTGGCTGTTGGTTGTTTCGAGGTCCAGCACTCGCTGCACCAGCTGCTGAGCACCGCTGAGGCGCTGCAGCAGGTCTTGCAGCTGCACAACCACAACAGACATGCTGGGCCAGTTACAAAGCAGCACACGCAGACACACATCGCACAAGACGCACTGTAGCATTGCAGATGATGATGTGCCTAACCTGGCTGCACACATCGGCATTAACACACTCAACCCAACAAGCAATCCACGTTGCTATGCAGGACATTCATACATTGCTGGGCAGGACATTTACACATTACTATGCAAGACATACACACATCACTATGCAGGACATTTACCTGCTCATTCTTCTTCTGGCATTGCTCCAGCTCCCTCTTTGCCGCCTCCGCCTTTGCAGCATGCCGCTCACTGATCGCCCGCAACGCCACCCGCTCATCCTCCTGCTGCTGCTGCAGCCGCCCCACCTCACCCTCAGCTGCTGCTGCTGCAGCATGCGCTGCCTGTTCGCTGCTGCGTGCAGCGTGCCGGTCGTGCAGTGCAGCCAGCAGCATGGCACGCAGGGCCAGCCAGAGCTGAGCCAGCATGCGGCCTCGCTCCACACACTGCACTGCTGCTTGCCTGCAGCAGGACATGGCAAACAGACCTCCAATGTTACAACAGCAGCCGAGTAATAGACACATGCCAGCATCTGTCAGGCGGCTGCTGGTCTCTGCCTGTAGCACTGCTGCTGAAGCAACGCAGCACACGACGCAACTGATGCTGCTGCAGACACGATGCTGCTGCTGCTGCTGCTACTGCTTCTATTGCTACTGCTGCTGCAAACCCAAACCCACCCTGCCTCACCTGCACAGCTCATTAAACGCAGCAGAGTACAGCGCCTCCTGCTGCTGCAGCACCACCACATCCAGCGAGCCCTCTGGCTGCCTGGCTGCGAGCAGCAGCTGCGACGTCTGTGCCTGCAGGCCTGTGCTGTCAAGCCATTCTTCCAAGCCAGATCCTTCGCATGCTGCTTGACTGCCCATGCTGGCAACTCCTACCTCTGCTGTACAAGCAGCAGAAAGGGAATCCAAAGTCTGTGCTGGAACGCTTGTGAATGGCCTGGAAGCTGATGCCGCAGCCTGCTGCTGTTGCTGCTGCAGTTGCAGGAGCATGCCCTCTGGCTGGACTGATGCAAGTATATGCTGCGCATGCTGCTGCATATGCTGCTCGTTTGAGCTGCCCGCAGCAGCATGACTGTCCAGCAGCAGCCGCAGCTGCTGGTGCAGCCACACCTGCAATGATTCAACATCTTCCCGCCCAGGTGGTTTAGCACCAGGGTATTGCCCCTTGAGCCACGCCTGGTGTTTAGGGTTCATGCCAGGTTTGCTGATGCCTGCAGCAATGCCAGCTGCCCTGCTGCTGAGGAAGTTTCTGCTGCAGGGACTGCCGCATGTGCGTGCTGCTGCTGCAGCCGAGCATGGCGCATGATGCGCATTGCTTGCTGCTGTGGTTGCTGCTGGAGCTGCTGTCTGGGCCCTGCCTCTGGCTGCTGCTGACAGCGTTGGCTCATCACCCTCATTTACAGGTGGTGGCGAGGTGCTACCAGGCGTGCCAAGTGTCCTGCAAAGTCCCTTCCCAAGTTTCGTGCTTGCCGCAGCTGCAGACGGAGCAGGGGCTGACACCACCCTGCCAGCTGCTGCTGCAGGATCTGCTGCGCTGAAGGTCCTGGCCCATGATGAGTACAAGCTGCTTTCGATTTGAATGGGCCCAGGTTGAACCCTGAACCCTGCTGCTGATGCCTTCAGCCGCCAGCTAGGGCTCTCAGGCCTGCCGTGTGTGTCTGCTGCAGCTGTTTCTGCTGCTGCATCATCTGTGCATCCTGCCTGATGCTGTTGCTGCTGAATGAGGCCTCCAGAAAGCCAAGCTGCAGCTACTAGCTGCTGCTGTTGCTGCTCCTCTTGCTGCTGGCTGGGTAGTAGCTGCGCTGCTGTTGCTGTTGCTGCAGTAGCTACCTGAGATTTATCTTCCTGCAAGCAGCTGCTGCTGCCTGGCTGCAGCTCCCCTGCTGCTGCACCATGCTGCGCACCAACTGTTACTGTTGCTCCTGCTCCTGCTGACCCAGCAGCTGCTGTGGGCTCAGTGCCACCAGGCTGCCTTGTGCTGGCTTGCTGTGTTGCTTTCAGCCAAGCTGGCCGGCTGTCTGGTGGATTGAAGCCTGGTGAGACGCAGCGCACAGCAGATGGTGGTGTTTGCCGCTTGCTGCTTAGTTTGCTTGCAGGAGTTGACGCACTGCGGTATGCAGCAGCTGTTGCATCCTGCTGCTGCGGCACTGACTGGTCCAGCGCTCGCAGGACTGTGGGTGTGTTGCCTGCTGCGGCAGCTTGCTGTTGCTGCTGCTGTGTTCGCAGAGTGTGTGTGGGTGTGTTGCCTGCTGCTGTAGGTTGCTGTTGCTGCTGCTGTGTTCGCAGAGTCTGCTGTTGCCCAGGCTGTGGTGATGCTGGCTTGTTGGCGCTGCTTCTTGTAGTCCCCAATTCATCTGTGTTGGTAGGCGACACAGACAGAGAGAGCAACCGCCAAAAGAGCATATCATCAATGGGGTGCACATGTAGGATGCAGCAGGCATGCTTCGGACGTCAGTAACCATATGCAGTCAGCATCAATCAGCACCGACAGTCGCCAGGAGCTTACCTGCTGCATGTGTTGCTTTCCACTTTTGGCCTGACAGCTTTGACACAAACCTGCAACCAGGAGATGCAAGTGCCCAGACAGCTGCTAAGGACCGAGTCCAAGCACGCAGGCTAGCCCCGCTTGCATGTCAAGCCTGCAGCATCGTACCGTGCATCCTCCTTTGCTATAACCTTGGCCTGCGCATCCAGCACCCTCCTGCTGGGAGGTCTGTGGCTCATGTTCTGCTAAAATGTTGAGGTTGTACAGAATTCTTCATCAGTGCAACAGGCTGGCAGCAACAGCTGTTCTGCTTTGAGATCAGTATTCAGCACATGTGCTGCTCTGCTCATCTGACCCTTTTTCAAAGCTCAGGCACTGCACGCCACCAGGCAAGCACCCAGGAATCTAAATATCTACTCTTGAATACTACTGTGACGATGCGAGGATGTTTACCTCCGTCATGCTGTGACAGTCAGTGACAGCCAGCAGTTGAATGACCTCCGGAAGACCGACAGCTAGAAGCCCGTCTCTGGCAAGATACGCTTCTAATCAATCATACATTGTTGAACAAAACTTGTTTCAGCTGTCGTAGCGATCGCGTACAACCTTCTGCCATCTGCTCCTGCTGTGGCCTACTGCTGCTGCTCTCTCTACGCACTGTTGTCTTGATCGCATCATAAATCAAAATGGAGGACGCTGCATCACGAAGAGAGCGGCTAAAAGCACTCAAGCAGGCAGCACAGCTAGTAGAGTCTGGGGGTGGTGACGCAGAAGCAGTAGCAGCAGCCCCATCAGCAGCCCAAGAAGCAGCAGCAGAGCAGCCGGCTGAAAAGCCCATGCTTAAGTTTAGAAACTACGTAGTAAAGGACGAGAAGAACATACAGCACGAAAAGGTGAGGCTTACCCCCTGTGCGCCTTGTGCGTTGTACTGCTGACACTGGCACCATGTTGCCAAGTGTGATCAGGCTTGTGTTGTGCCCGGTCATGTGCCTCAGTAGAGACATGCAGATCTACCGGTGGGTTTGATCTGTGCAAGCCTGCAGCAGCGTGCCGCTGAGTTGTGTTGCTGCGCGTGCCTGCAGGTAGCGCCAGCGCAACCGCCGCAAACAGCAGAGCCGGAGCTAGGCACAAAACCAGAGGAGGCAGATGAAGAGGTGAACACCCGCTGAGGCAGCAACAGCAGCAGCACCTGCACAGTCTCAGCAGCAGGGGCGATGTACAGCTGGCAGTGCAAGCAGAGGCAGCGCAACACAGAATTGCAGGATGCAGCAGCAGCAGCAACAACAGCAGCTGCCTTTGTAATGCGCAGCAGTGATCACGGTACGAACAGCAGCACTTGCCTCACCCGTTGCAGTCGGAGCTAATACAGATGTTTGCCAACAGCAGTAACAATGGATTGATGGTCCCCAACCCTGGCTGCAGCGCCGCCTTATCGCCACTGTGACTCTTGCATCTTCTTGCCCAGGCTTCCCTCTGTGCAGCGCCCAACAAGGCCAGGTCGCTCTTGCCCATACATCACACCTCCTGATTATGCTCCCTCACGCTCATCACCGTGCCTGTGTCTACTCTTTTGTTGCATCAACGTTGCGTCACCGTCGCGTCAACGCAGGAGCTGCTGGCGGGTGTGGCGCCCAAGAAGGCCATTTGGCCACCTGACAAGGCTAGCGCGCTGGTGCCCATACTCTCGTCACCATTCCTGTATCTATTCTTCTGTTGCGTCACCGCAGGAGCTGCTGGCGAGTGTGACCCCCAACAAGGCCAACTGGGACCTGAAGCGCGAGGTGGAGCCGCGCCTAACAAGGCCAGGTCACTCTTGCCCAGCTGATGTGGCTGCCAGTGACGCTCATCACTGTCTCTGTCTAACCTTCTGTTGCATCAACGTTGCGTCCCCGCAGGAGCTGCTGGCCAGTGTGGCTCCCAAGAAGGCCAACTGGGACCTGAAGCATTGCTCCCCGCAGTGCAGCACCTAACAAGGCCAGGTCGCCTTTGCCCATATGAAAACTCTGATCTTGCCAGTGACGCTCATCACCCTTTCAGTGCCCACTGTTTTGTTGGGTACATAACACAAATGCAGGAGCTGCTGGCCAGTGTTGCTCCCAAGAAGGCCAACTGGGACCTCAAGCGCGAGGTGGCTCTTGCCCATATGATGTGTCTGCCAGTGACGCTCATCACCGTTTCTGTGTCTCACCTCCTGTTGCTGTGACCCTTGCGTCACCGCAGGAGCTGCTGGCCAGTGTGGCTCCCAAGAAGGCCAACTGGGACCTCAAGCGCGAGGTGGAGCCGCGCCTGGCCAAGCTGGAGCGGCGCACGCAGCGCGCGCTCGTGGAGATGCTGCTGGAGGAGGAGCAGCAGCGGCTGCAGCAGGAGGGGGGCGTGGCAGACTGAGCAGCAGCCCATTGCTTTGCTGAATTGGTGTGATGGGCTTGAGCCAGGGTGCATTGAGCAGCAGCAGCACCCTGGAGCAGCAGCAGTATGGGGGTGCGGCAGACTGAGCTGCAGCACTGCGCTTCACTGCACTTCGGCTGGGGCCCTTGTGTTGTGTGCTGGGGCATCAAGTAGCAGCAGCACACCTGAGCAGCAGCACCCCAGAGCAGCAGGAGGGCGGCGTGGCTGACTGAGCTGCAGCACTGCGCTGGCATGCCGCATTCACAGTAGCAGCAGCAGTAGCTGTTGATGCTGTTTGCATGGCCAATGGCGCTGATTTGTGCCGCTGCGTTGCTTGTTGGGAGTTGCATCATATCAATCTTCAAGCCATAGCATCAACGCGATTGACCTGCGCCCCACTGGAGTTCATTTGATGACAGGCAATGGTGTGGGCTGCTGCAGCAGGTAGCAGCCTGTGTAGCTCTGCATGTGTGCCTAGGCACTTGACGCGTGGATATACGTTTCGAGCAGAAGTTGGGATGCGCAGCTTTGGTGTCATCCTCTGTGGCTGAGGAAACGTCCTACTTGGTAAACCCAGGACTTTGTGCACAATGTTGCAGACACAGCCCTAGTTGACCAGGCCTCTGCACTGGCTCGCAGCTTGGCACGGAAGCCCCCTCACATGTTCGGAAAACGCGTGCAGCTCCTGTTAGTACACCATCAATGCCTGCGGACCGCGTGATCGCCCAATGAGCTGCTACCGGTCAGCGATCTGGGCGTTGATTCAGGAGCAAGCCGAGCAGCAGACAGGCCAAATCATTGAACTAACGTTGAACTCTGACAGCCTGTACAGTTCAAGCTGCAGAACCCATGCTGCTGCGATTGAGCTGGTAAGCAGCAGCTGCTGCAGCAGCAGAGCTGGCAGAGCAGCAGCAGCAAACGCAAGCACCAACTCTATTGCGATACTCTCACAAATGTCTCCGATGCTTGTGCAGGCAGCTCAATCATCACATACTCTCACAGCACTGCTACAGCAACACGGCTCACAGACCAGCCACAACAGCACCATCAGCAGCAGCAGTTGCAGCGCGGAAGCAGTGCAGTACAGGCCTCCGCTTGTTGCTGTGCTACTGCCACGCTCTTTGGAGTATGTTCTGACAGTGCTGGCAACACTGGCAGCTGGGTGAGCCATGGCTCAGCGCTCTGCTGCTGCTGCTACATGTGCAGCAGACCCCCATGTGCTGACATGTAGAACAGTGCTGCGCGGCACAGCACAGTTTGCAAGGTTGTGCCCATCCATCGCATGTTGCAATCACCAAATACACCACGTGTGCATGGTCCAATCGTGAATATCAAACTTTCGCTATGCACGGTTGGCTACTGCTTCTGCTTCTTGCAGTGCTGCGTTCATGCCACTTGACACAAGCTGGCCAGCACAGCGGCTGCAGATGGTGCTGCACCATGCACAACCAGATGTCCTAGTGCATAGCTGCAGCACTGCAGCAGCAGCAGCAGTAAGTGTGGAGAGCAGATCTGGCAGTTGTAAGATGAAGCTGCTGCCAGTAGAGGAGTTGCTGTCGTGCGGTGCAGCAGCAGCAGCAGCAAAAACACAGCACAAACAGGTAGAGGCGACCCCTGCGCGGTCTGTAGCAGCTACAGACACCCTCCAACAGCAGCAGCAGCAACATACAGGGCATGTGAACAACAGCACACGGGTTCAGCAACTGCCGTGGTTCTACGTGCTGTTCACGTCTGGCTCTACTGGCACTCCCTTGGGAGTGCTTGGCACAGAGCAGGGCTTCATCAACAGGTTCACCTGGATGCAGCAGCAGCAGAAGCAGCCTGTGCCTCTGCTGCCAGACCAGCAGCCTTCCAAACCGGACCACCACCACCAACAGCAGCAGCAGCAACAGCAGGGTGAGCAGCAGCAGCAGCCTGTGCCTCTGCTGCCAGACCAGAAGCCTTGCGAACCGGACCACCGGCACCAGCAGCAGCAGGGTGAGCAGCAGCAGCACCAGCAGCAGAAGAAGCAGCAGCATGTGCCTCTGCTGCCCAACCAGCAGCCTTGCAAACCTGACCAGCAGCAGCAGCAGCAGACTGTGCCGTTGCAGCCTGGCCACGTTGTGGCGTTCAAGACATCAGTGGGCTTTGTGGACCACATCTGGGAGCTGCTGGCACCGCTGCTGTCGGGAGCAGACATGCTGCTGCTGCCAGACACTGCTGCTGCTGCTGGTTCTGGTGCTGGTGCCGGTACAGATGAGAGCAGGTTGGCACAGGAGCAGCAGCAGCAGCAGAAGGGTACAGAGTTGACCAGGCCGCAGGCTCTACTGGTGTTGCAGCCTGAGGCGTTTGTA
Source organism: Tetradesmus lagerheimii (assembly GCA_902809745.2). Taxonomy (NCBI): domain Eukaryota; kingdom Viridiplantae; phylum Chlorophyta; class Chlorophyceae; order Sphaeropleales; family Scenedesmaceae; genus Tetradesmus; species Tetradesmus lagerheimii. Next base: position 70,538 of record CADDIJ020003124.1, read on the forward strand.
CAGCTGCTGGTGCAGCACAGGATGACACACTTGGTGAGCTGACTGTTATATGGCGTATGTGCGCCCATGCCAGGGCCCGTGTGCTCGCAAGCAAAGCCACCTTCCTGCCGTGCTGCTATCTGCCACGGTGGTACGCTGTTTAAGCCTCCATGCAGTCGTTCAACACAGTTCAATGGGTCACCTTTTTATGTAGCCGCCACCAGCCACCACCATGCACCGCCACGCGCCACCACCAGCCTCACAGCGTCTATCACTGCAACGTGACCAAACCATGTGGTACATGTGCCTTCGCTCTGTTTCAATATGATATGGCGCGTGCAGGCTGCAGTGCCGTCAGTGCTGCAGCTGTGGCTGCCAGCCCTGGCTGCCGCAAAGCAGCAGCTGAGCCTGCTGCAGCTGGTCAGCAGTGGAGAGATGCTGCCTGCTGCATTAGCTGCGCAGCTGCTGGATGCGTTGCCTGATGGCTGCCTGCTGATCAACTTGTATGGTGAGTTGGCCCTGCTGCAGCAGTGCTTTCTAGCAGCTCCCAACATATCTGTATAGAGACTGGAGACTCTACAACTTGTATGGTGAGTAGCCCCTCCTGCTGCTGCAGCGCTGTCTTTTGCTGGCGCCGCAAGAAGGGCTGTAGTCTCACAAGTTTGGTGGGTTAATGTTGTTTTACACGCAGGATCTACTTTGTAGCAGCCCCCAACACATCTGTATAGAGATTCTACAAATTAGTATATCTCTCGGTAGATCACTGGATGATGTGGTTACATGCAGGTTCTACTGAGGTCTCTGCTGATGTCACCTGTCAAGTCGTCAGTAGGGCTGTACTTTCTAGCCTCGAGGGGCCCTGGGTCCCAGCTGGCAAGTCCATTGCCAACATGTTGGTGGCTGTGGTGCAGACCAGCAGTAGCAGCAGCAGCAGCAGTGAAACAGGTAGCCAGCAGCAGCATGCAATTGAACTGACAGCAGATGCCGAGATTACAGCTGCAGCAGCAGCAGGAGCAATAGAGAGAACGGCTACCAAGCATGCCAGCAGCGGCAGAAACAGCAGCAAGGGGTTGCTTGTGCCGCTGCCAGTTGGTCGTGAGGGTGAGGTGTGGCTGACAGGGCCTGGCTTGGCCGCTGGCTACCTGACACAGCAGTATGCTTCAGACCAACAGCGGCAGCAGCAGCAGCCGCCACAGCGGTTTCTTGAGCTGCAGCTGCAGCTGCAACATCTGCATCAAGCAGCAGGTGTCCTCACAACTGCAGCTGCAGATAAAGACCCAAGAAGCAGCATGCAGCAGCAGCCGCCTTTGTCAGTTGCTGCTGGGCCGGGTGTCAACCTGGCTGCAGCAGCATCACATCCGCAAGTCTGGTTCAGGACAGGAGACATCGGCAAGATGCAAGCAGATGGTGAGCCTAGCTGACTGCTACTCATACAAGCCATATCCATTGCATTGAGCTGTAAACAAGCTCTGCTTCACCGTTAGATAGCCTTCAACGTGGCATCTGAGAACTGCTTCATCAAATGAGGTACCCAGATTTGACACAATCAATTAGAAAGAGCTACTTTACCTGCATATGACACGTGACATCTGTATACCATTCTGCTGTTGCTGCTGCCGCTTGCTGCCTGGATGCTCTTGCTCGCCATCTGCCACTTGCAGGCACCCTGCAGCTGCTGGGCAGGTGTGACCACCAGTTCAAAGTAACAGGTGTGAGAGTTGACCTGCTGGAAGTTGAACAGGTGCTGGTCAAAGCTGACCTGGCAGCTGAGGTGGCTGTGCGTGCATTCCCACACCCTGTGCGACAGCAAGACAGCCAACTAGTGGCATACATAGTACCAAAAGCCAGCCAGATGCTCAGTACAACTGGCGCTTTAGCAGCAGCAGCAGGTTCAGCGGCAGCAACAGCAAAAGCCACACAGCGGGATGTGTTGCTGCAGCAGATGCGTGCAGTTGCTGCCTCTCAGCTGTCGGCTGCAGCTAGGCCAGGCTACTACCAGCTGCTGCAGTTACTACCCAGATCATCAGCAGGCAAGGTGATGCGGGGGGAGCTGCTGCCACCTGCATACTTGACTGTGGGCCAGCAACAGCAGCGTACACAGCTACAGCAGCAGCAGCAGCAAACTGACATGATTAAGCTCAGATTGGCCGCAGCAGAGGCAGCAGCAGCAGCAGCAGACAGGGGGCAGCCCGGCAGCACATTTGACACAGGTGTAGCTTTGGGCCCTGTGTCAGAGGTGACTGTCATGGGAGCTATGCTTAGTGCTCTGCATGGATCTCTCAGTGCAGATTCTGCACATCAGCAGGAAGGAATACAGCTGCCTGCTCCTCCATGGGCCACTGACGCTATGCAGCGGCAATCTGGCAATCTCAACACCAACAGCAGCACCAGGAGAAGCAGCAGCAGAGCAACGAGGATGCTACTAGAGCCCACAGATGACTTCTTTGCTGCTGGTGGCGACTCGCTTGCAGCAGCAGCAGTAGCCGGCATGCTAGGTGTCGACATACGGCTGCTGTATGCTTACCCAACAGCACGCAGCTTGGCTGCAGCCTTGCGCAGAAGCAGCAGCAGTAGTGGCATTGATCATCTGGGCAAACACCTGTCGCAGGGTGGCACAGCAGCAGATATGCAAAGCCCAGGCAGTGCTGGAGCTAGCATGCAAAGGGTGCCGAAGAAGCGGTTGCACCAGCAGCTAGGAGATTCTGTCAACTCAATTGATGATGCAGCAGGGCAGCCAGCGGCAGCAGCAGCAGCAGCAGATGAGGTACACCAGCCTGCAAGGAAGCGCCGCAACCTGCTAGTTATGCCCATGCTTCAATCAATGCATGATGCAGTAGCGCCTGACAGCGCAGGACAGCAGCCAGGCCTCACAGAAACCAACGGCAGCAGCAGCAGCATCATTGTGGAGCTGCTGGGTGCTGCAAGTCACGCAGTGATCGTTGGTGCTGCCAGCAGGCATCAAGTGCGTCAACTGCAGCATTGCGCGACTGCGCACTTTCGATCTGAACCAAAAGAACAGCTGCAGCAGCAGCAGCAGCAGCAGGGTGGTGGCATGGCTGATGAACAGATACAGGTACACTGGCGGCTGCTGCTAGGCCGCTGTGTAGATGCTGCTCCACTGGTGTTGGCATTGCTAGCACCCCAGCAGCAGCAGCAGCAGCAAGTAGACCTCCCAGAGGCCTCACAGCAGGTGCAGCAGCAGCAGCAGCAGCAACTGGGCGTGCTTGGCACGTTTGTGTTTGCCTGCTCACATGACGGCACCGTTGCCTGCGTGGACGTACAATCTGGCAACCCCTGCTGGATTGTACAGCTGACGTCACGTGCCGACGCAGGCATGTGCCTCAGCCCATGTGCCCGCCATGTGGCTGTAGCATGTGGCGATACAAAACTGTACTGCCTGGCTGTAGCAACAGGGGCAGTACAAGGCAGTGTTGAGTGTGGGGGAGAGGTGCGGGCAGCGCCAGTAACGGATCCTTGGGGGTGGTGTGGATGTTGGTGGGTGGTGACACACAGCAGAGAGCTGCTGGTAGTGCTGCCTGCAAAACAACCGCACATCATTTGCAGGTGGGTACTATCATACATAGGTTTCCCAGAGAGCTTGCGTGCACAGCTGTTGTTTATTCCACATCTGCGTTGTTGGGAGTTTGCATGGATGCTTGGGTTGGGTGCTTGTTGGCTGGGCGGTGACTCACAGCAGGCAACAGGGGCAGTACAAGGCAGTGCAAAATGTGGGGGTGAGGTGCGGGCAGCGCCAGTAACGGACCCTTGGGGGTGGTGCGGGTACTGGTGGGTGGTGACTCACAGCAGAGAGCTGCTGGTGGTGCTGCCTGCAGAACAACCGCACGTCATCTGCAGGTGGGTACAATCATTGCCCCCCGGGGGATAAGCTTACTCCGGTGATTTCGATGACGGCGAATAATTGCTTTTTGTTTTCCACCAGCACCAGTAAATTCAACTGTAAAGCAGCAATATTCGGTAAATCTGCTGCAGCACATCGATGCAGCGACAGTATTTTCTGTCGCAGCGAGCAGTTCCCGCTCGAAGTGTCATTTCTGTGGCTGCTTTGCATCTCGCAGACATAAGTTTAGAAATGTTCCTTAGATCATAGCAAATTGCTTGGCAATGCCTGCTGCGCAGGCAATCCACGCACTTGCGAGGAAATCGCAGAATTGACGGCCCTATCATATCGGCAGGTCGCAGGCAGGATTTGCGGTGTCTGCAACAGCAGCTCCGGTGCCGCTGACAACCTATTGTTATGTTCTTGGCGCCTGTGCGCGCTGCTGCGTGCAAGCATCACCACCGACAGCTGCTTGTGGATGGCAGTTTTGGTGTTTCGCCTTAAAGACGCACCTGCTTGTCAGCGCTCCTTGTAATTAGTATTGTCATAGTTCTACAGCAATGCCTCTGTGGTTTTCATCGTGTCGTGCAGGTGCGACACGTTGCTCTCGGCATTCGCTGTTGTGCAGCAAGAGGTCTGCTGAACTTGCTGTTTGATCGAACCTTTTGCTTGATATAATAGCTATGTGATGAGATGAGTTTCTAGCTGTCACGTAGTGTGACAGCCCTGTCATCATTTGGATTGCAACACGTTCAAGCGCACTATCTCAGGCCAAGCGACGCACGCGATATCGCTGTCAAGGTTCTTCCGCAAGTCTATAATCAAGCTACCTTTCCAAGCACAGGTCATCCGCTACCCTTTGCCTGAGACTGGCCAAGTAAGCACTTCCGTGTCGGAACCGGTCGAACGCCTGCAGCAAATGCATGTTCCAGCAACTCTGCTTGCTTTCACACGTAGCAGCTTGCAATTTCAGTTATGGTGGCCGCACGGCAGCTGTGCACTCGGCACGTGCTGCTGCATGCATGTTGCCAAGCGCGCTGCTGTGTGTTGTGCTCTGCAGAAACAGCAAATGCCTTGTCCGATGATGATGGTTTGTTCACTGATGTCACAGGCGCATAGATGGTTGTTTCGTGTTTTGCTATGCCATCTTCAGCTGTCTGCAAGACTGCTCTTCTTACACTTGCCTGCATGTGCAACGAGAGGCTGCCGTTGATGCAATTTGGCTGACAGCCTGCTAGGCAATTGCATGACGCCTGTGTCCCATGTTGTGCCATCGTTGCTCTGCACATAGCAACAGAGATTGCAGCCTGCTAGGCTAACAGCATGCATGCATGCTGACAAGCGCCATGACTCACGGTGTGTTGTGCTTAGCAGCACAACAAGATTGTTGTTGTTACACCCGCCTGCATGTGCAGCAACGAGCTGCAGTTGATGCATTTTTGGGATCACACCCTTTTTGTAGCCAATTACATGATGCCCGCGTCACGTGTTGTGTTATAGTTGCTCTGCACATAGCACCAGAGTTTGCAACCTGTGTTTTTGCTTGAGGCCGTGATAGCAGCATCAGGCGAGGTTGTTTACTGTCCACTTTGATGTTTGCATCATATTCACACAAGGTATGCATAGTGTTGAGCTGTGTATTGAGCTGCTTGCTGCAGCAGGTTGCTATTGAGGCACTACGGCTGATGATGAGGTGAATTGCATGAATGCTGCAGTTGTTTTGTGCTGAGTTGTTTTGGACATAGCGGCAAGGAGTTGTCTTGTACTGCCCTGCATTTGCACATTCAGCGGGTTGCGCATGTTTGCATCTAGCATCAATGAATCCATCCTGAGTTGTCACACTTGTTGTAGCCTATTCTGCAGTTTTGGCAGTGTCTGAACGAGGTTTGCATACTTTCTGCTTGTGTTGGGTTGGCGATATCAGATTTTCAACTGCCAATTAGACTTATACACATTGATGATATGTTACCGCAGGCTCATAATCTTGCATGCAGCAGTTGCATGCTGGCAGAAGCGTTACGTGGTTGCTGTTCTTTTGTGCAATTCATGCACATTTTACATTATCTGTGCTGCTACCGCACGAAGCCTTGTTGGATGGTATTCTTGTGTGCTGTTGCACACTGCGCTTTATGCTGTCCCCAGCCTTGTGGACGATCACGTTGCTCAGCTACACATGTTGAGTTGCAGTCATAACACAACATAATTTACCACTCGACACAACATGCTATGGACTGACGGTGCTTTACAGTTTTATAGGACATACTATGCAGCGGCTGCGCTCGTCACATGGCAGTACGAAAGCGAATCGATTCAGCAAATATACATGAGCTATTGGCAACAAACACGTACTGCATAACACCAGCTAAACGACACGTAACTAAACCACCCTGAACCGCTAACAAACTTAAATCTACACCAGAACGAGTGCATTCTACCCCGGGGGCTCCTGCATCTATGAGCATATTACACAGGTTTCCCAGAGTGCTTGCGTGCACAACTGTTGTTTGTTGAACACTACATGTGCGTTGTTGTGAGTTTGCAAGAATGCTTTACGGGGATGCGTGTTGGGTGGGTGGTGACGCACAGCAGAGAGCTGCTGGTGGTGCTGCCTGCGGATCAACCGCATGTCAAAAGCAGGTGGGTACAATCATACACGCCCGACAGGATTGCGTGCACAGCTGGTTTGGTTGATCACCACCTCTGCGTTGTTGGGAGTTTGTACGCATGCTTCACATGGGTGCTTGTTGGGTGGATGGCGACACACAGCAGGCAGCTGCTGGTGGTTCTGCCGCAAGGTAAAGTGCCACAAGTCATTATCACGTGAGTGCTGGACAGGGTTGAAGCATACAAAGATTCTACATTCCAAGGCCTGCAGCTTGCTGCTATGTCCAGATTGCCATCATGGCTTATCACCGCACACACTGTCAAACCTGAGGAGCAGATTCCTTTCGCGCTGGCCTCGCAGCTCCACACTGAATGAATGAATGAATTGGCTACGCTTGGAGTCTTCACAGTTGACACCCGCTTGAGTTCAGGGAAGGGGTATGTGTATGTGATAATGAGGGATCCTCCCGTCACGCTTCAGCTGACGGCCACACCTACCGTCTCCACTGCACGCTGCTGCTGTTGCTGCTTTGCTGTCCTGGCAGGTATCTGCTGCCAGCTGCTGGCTCTGCTGCTGTGTGCTTTGCAGGATCTGCTGATGTGGCGATAGTGGCCCTGCTAGACGGCTCTGTTCTGGCCCTCAAAGTCAACAAACAGGCAGCAGGTGCAGCCGTGTCGCAGCAGCAGCAGCAGCAGGCACAGCAGGGTGCAGTGAGGGGCGGCAGCAGCTCGCAGCTAGTCAAACACCGGGTGTTTACTGCAGATGAACAGCAGGTGCAGCAGCTAGAAGAGCAGCTGCTGCTGTCAGTGCATTGGCAGTACAAAGGTGCTGCACCCATCTTTAGTAGTCCGGTAGTGGATGAGGCAGCTGGGCTAGTGCTGGTAGCAGCTGTGGATGGGACAGTGTGTGGGTTGAGAATCAGCACGGGGCAGGAGATGTGGCGGGTGAATGTGCAGAGCCATGTGTTTGCAGATCTGCTGTTACGTGACGGGCGCAGGCAGGGGGGTCCGACTGCAGCACCAGCAGCACAGGCAGCGGCAGCAGCAGCAGCAGACGTTGGGAGGGCAGCAGAGGCTGCTGCAAACCATGACGTTGGGGTGTCTTGTGTGGTGGCGGCGACACAAGGCGGCTGGGTTGTTGGCTTGAACAGCCGCAGCGGGCAGAAGGTAAGACAAGCCAACCGTTGGTGCAAACCTGAGGGTGCCAGAGGATGCCTGTTGGAGCCTATTCAATACTGTTGCAGCTGACAGGTTATTATTTATTATTTGTGTTTGTTCAATTGCTTTGTTGTTGGTAGCACCTACTGGGCTAAAGGTAAAGGTACTACTGCCACTGACGTGTGCTGTTTGATTCTTGCATGCTGCTGCAGCTGTGGCGGGAACGCATTGGAGATAGCCGCATCTCAGCAGCACCAGCAGCAAGGCTGGCAGTGTCTGCTGCTGCTGCTGCTGCTGTTGCTGCTGATGGCCGCCCTACAAGCGTGGCAGGAGACAGACCAACAATTAATGGTAGTGCAGAAGCAGCTGCAGCAGAGGCATCGGAGACGGCAGCAGCAGCAGCAATTGGAGTAGATGACAGCAGCTTTGCATCCCCGCCAGTGTCGTGCCTGCAGCTGCAGGAGCAGGTGGTTTGCAGCAGTGATGGCTCGTTGGATGTTCTGTGCATACGCCAGGGACCTGACACAGAACAAGCAAACCATCAATCGCACACTGGTGGTGGCGCAGTTGGTGCTGGTGCTAGTGGTGGCAGCGGCGCCGACGATGGTGATGACGATAGCAGTGGTGAACGACAGACAGTGACAGTGAGTGCAGCCATGAGTGCGCAGCTGCCTGGTGAGGTGTTCTCAAGCCCTGTGTTTGTGGACAGCTGGGTGCTGCTGGGCTGCAGAGACGACCACCTGTACTGCCTCAAGGTGGTTGAGTCGTAAGTGGACCGACAGTGCAGCATGGAGGCTGATTAGTCGGCATGGGGCTGTGCTCAGCACTGTTGTACACTTACTGTCATTGTGACCAGTTCTGACAGTGTCACTGACTGGGGTTTGAAGGTGTCGTCCTGAGGGTCTCCCTGACTTCGGATCCCAGTAAGCCGGTAACCTACAAACGGGTGTTACGATTCGGGTGGCCGCTTGCAGTTTCTGATCACGGTGCCGGGTGCTGCGTCTCCCAAACTCTACAACCAGCAGTGCGTGGGTGACCAACTTCAGAGAACTGCAGCATGGTTGGCCGTGCACTGAGTCGTGTGTTGCCACTTTGCAGCAGGTCGTGCAACTGCACTCAACAGGTCGCACAGGAGCAGCTCGAAGCACTTGCAGGCAGCTTGCAAAGGCATGAGCGAGGGGTAGCTTCCACAGCTACTTCAGATCGGCAGACGTGGCTGTCTGAAACCAAGGCTAGGAGCTTCAATCATTCAACCTCATGCGAGCCGGTGTGGAGCTCCACGCGGGGTGGCTTTGGTCAGGCAGCAGCATCAGCAGTAGCAGTAGCACCACACCACCAGGCTCTGCAGTGGCAGAGCCAGCGGGGGTTTTGCGAAGGCGAACTGCGCATAGTGTGAGTTACATTGATGTGCTGCCATGATAGAGCATCAGCAGCATGACATGCCAGCAGCAAGCGCTGCTGGATCGCGTGCGTGGCCGCTTTCTGCAAGTACTAGATTCAGCGATACCACCGTACCATTTCCCCCCACATCAAATGCACTTGAACGTAACATATGGATGCAGTCAAACAGCATGGGAACCATTTAGATTGGCTGTTGCCATCTGTCATCAGCATGCACCGTCAGTGCTAGTCAGCAGGCAGAACTCACCCAGCCCTGGCAACAGGTGATGCAGCTCTGTATACCTGCCTGCAGGACATGCCTTCGCCAACTAGCCATGCATCGACCAACCGCATCATGTGCTTTACTTGCCACATGCAGGCACGCTGAGGTGTCAGAGAATGAGTACCACCACATAGCAGATGAGCTGCTGGACCTCTTGCAGGAGAAGCTGGAGGTGCGGCCTACTGCAGGCATAGGGCCTACAGAAAGCAGCAGTCATTGAGTGATAGTTAGCAGACACCACAAGCAGCAGCAGTTTTTGTGTTGCTGCAGCTATTCAATGCTGGCAACATTGGCATTGGCCTGCTGCAGCAGGGCTTACTTCCTGCAGCGATAAGCTAGTGGGCGACACCCAACACACTGCTGCACACATAGCAAATGAGCTGCTAGACCTCTTGCAGGAAAAGCTGGAGGTGCGGCCTACACCTACCGAAAGCAGCATTGACAATGTCTAGAAACACAGACACCAGCAACTTGTGTGCTTACTGTTCAGGTGGAGATGCGGCCTAGTGCAGGCGTAGGGCCTACAGATAGCAGCAGTGATCGTGGACATACACCAGAATCAGCAGCAGCTTTCCGTGTTGCTGCAGCTGTGCAATGCTGGCAACATTGGCTTATGCCTGCTGCAGGAGGGTTTACTTCCTGCAGCAATAAGCAAGTGGGCGACACCCAACACACTGCTGCCGTGTGTGTGCAGGTGTTTGTAGAGGACATGGACATAGATGGTACAGATGTGGAGCATGCGGTGAGATGGTCATCTTGAAATTGCCGCCACTACCACGTTATGCTGCAGTGGAGCCCAGTAGTGCTGGCGTTATTGGCGCCTGTTTCTGGCAGCGCACTAGCTGTATGAAGCAGCAATGTTGATGGCAGCAAATTGCACATGTCAGCGCTAGCTCCGGTTGCTGCTCAAACCAGCATCGTTTCTGCGCACACACGCACACGCACACGCACTGTGCACTTATACTCACCACCGCCGCATACCTTTGATATCTTTCTTTCCATGTGTCAACTGCTGCGGGCAGCAAGGCGTGCTAACAGTGAAGCTTGGCAGCCACGGCACATACGTTATCAACAAACAGACCCCTAACCGCCAGATCTGGATGTCATCACCAGTCAGTGGGCCCTTTAGATACGACTACCAGCACGGCAAGTGGGTGTATGCCAGGACAGGGCAGGAGCTGCTGCAGCAGGTGGAGCAGGAGCTGCAGGGATTGCTGGGCAATGCACCCCAGCTTGTGGAGTAGATTGTGTTGTTGGTGTTTGACTGATGCACTACATCTACGGTAGTTGTCGGTACAAAACAGAAGCATGCAAAGCAGATAAAGCAGGTATGATTTCCCCTTCCTGCCTCCCTCATTGTGCAACCTGATGTGATTGTTGTGATCTGTGGTTTGTGGTTCTGCCGCATCATTCGCGGTTGTCAGCAAGCAGAGCTGTGGTACGTGCAGCTCTACAGCTATCTGAGTCAATTTGTGGGAAGCCACCTCAGGCGGCACAGTTCCGCCGCCGCGGCGGTTGTAAGTTACAACTGCAGCAACAGCACAGCCAGCGAGGCATTTTGCAGGGCTGTCACGACAAGCAGCAACTTTCAAGGACGACAAAGATGGTGCTGTGTCAAGTCACTGAGTTTTTTTGGTGCCGGGCGTGTGTTCAATTTGTTTGTAACAACACACAAATCATTTGAAAAGTGGTCATCACAGACGGTCTGTCCAGCTTCCGTGAGCAGTGCACCTTGCACAGCATGTCCGCAGTGTGGTTCCTCTGTATGAGCATGCAGCACTGCAGGCAATAACAGCCTGACTCGCTGTCCGATGCAGCACTGATCTGGCCTCACTGCACAATCTCCGCAGAGGGGTAATCGATATGAGGATTAACTGTGCATCTTGGATGGTGCCACTGGCATGCAACAGCAGTTTGCTGATTGAGGTAACAGCAGCAGCGGATGCTGCGGAGGCCTACAGTATCCTGTCTTGTGGAATAGTTGTCTTTTGCTGTGTTTGCGTCGCGTTGAAGGCCCATGAGTACAGTTGTGGCAGGAGTGAATCGGCCAGCAAGTAGGGTTCCAATGTAACATGGGCGCTTGCTTGCTGCAAGATCTGCGGGCTTCAATCAGGTTGCAGCCAAACAGCGTGACGTCCGATGCAATACGTGCAGGTTTGTAGCCATCTCAACAAGCTGAACATAGAAACATCTCGCCAGTTTGCAGTGTCAGACTCAGCTCCAGTATATCGGCTTCTCAAGGGATCGGCAGCGCTAGTTTAGTTGGTACGTCCGAACACGTTCCGAAGCAACCGACTACGTCCGACTCAGCCGTCCAAGACAACATGGTGAGCTTTACGCAAGGTTAGCAGCACCCAAACCAAACATCCAAACAGCAGCAATGCAGGCAGCCAGCAGACAACAGTGAACGCATGCGTCCTCAAAATGGTGATCTGGCTGCATCAAAGAGAAATAACGTGCTCATGGACCTGGCTCTGCACTGCTGAACGATGCAGTAGTTACTGTTTCAACTGCCTGTCGCTGCATTGTCATGCAACTTCCAACATAGCGGCTACGCAATGTTGTTGCCTTGCTAAGCAGGCTTCTGGCTGCTGCCGTTTTTCTTCAACGCACTCACTGCTACGCACTCACTGCTGCGACTACTACTGCTGCTGCTGCCTGTGGCTCTGTGCTGCTGTTGCCATCGCCTTGCGTTTGTGTTGCAGGAGGATCCTGTCTCCCTGGCAGTGTTACCTCCTGATGTGCTCGTTGGTGTGCTGCGGCAGCTGCCGCTTAGCGTGCGGCTGCGTGAATGCTCGCTTGTATGCCGCACCTGGCGCGCAGCTGCTGCTGTTGCCACTGATGACCTCCTGGTTGTGCCTCCCACTGGAAGCTGCAACGCCGCCGCATTCCAGTCCTGGATGGTGCAGCACGGCAGCAACCTGAAAGCACTCGAACTCAACTACGCAACCATCTACCAACAGCAAGGAGTGCAGCTGCCCTTTCAGCAGCTGCACAGCCTGACCAAGCTATGGGCAACCAACACAGATCTGCTCAACTGGCCCTCTGCAGTAGACCCTGCAGGCACAACTGGCAGCAGCAGCACAACCAGCACCAGCAGCGGCAACCCACTTACAGCATTGACGAGCCTTGCTGAGCTGGGTTTGTCATGTAGCCGTGTGCTTGCCGTCCCTGGAGCCCTGCAGTACCTGCCAGCATTCGGTGCATCGCTCACACGGCTGCAGCTGGAGCATGTTGATCCCAAGTACGTCAGCAAAGGCAGCAAGGCGGAAGCGCGAATCCTCTTGTGGATGTGTGCAAGCTTGTTGCCAATCTGCTGTTGCTGCAATTGCCAGGAGGAGTTGTATGCAGTGTGGCTGGGGTTGTATTTGTGTTGAACTGCCGTGATCACGCATGCAGATTTGTTGATAATAAGCAGCTTGATTATTTGCAGTGGCCACATTGCAGCTAACACAATGTGCATTCACGACTCTTACAGGATGCACAGCCAGCGCAACGCACACCAACCTCACAAGTCCTGCTGATAGATTAACTCCACATGCGAAACACAGCTTGTCAGATTAACTCCACATGCTGATAGATTAACTCCACATGCGAAACACAGCTTGTCAGATTAACTCCACATGCTGATAGATTAACTCCACATGCGAAACACAGCTTGTCACTATCTTTGGTGATCTGTAATGCATGCTGCAGGCAACGGCTCAAGGACAATGAAGCGCACAAGCATCTGAGCTGGAACCTAGCAGCAGCACTGCGCCAGCTGCCGCTGCTGCGTAAACTTGAGCTATGCAACAGCAGCTTTGATGATGCAGGCCTTGCTGCAATCACCAGCCTTACAAATCTGCAGGCGCTGTCTGTTGAGAGCCTTGACCGCACCAGCGCTGCAGGTTATGCCGCGCTGCCAACAAGCCTGACTCGGCTAGAGTTGAAGGAGATGACCCAACTGGGATAATGGGCAGCACTGCAAACAGCCTAGCAGCGCTAACACAGCTGCAGCACCTGCAGCTGTACAGGATCAGGCAGGTGGCGTTCACTGCACTAGGTAGTTTGATGCAGCTCACGCACTTGCACCTAGAGGTGTTGCAGGAGACGGATGACCAGGCCCTGCAGCAGCTGCTGACAGCACTTACGGGGCTGCAGCAGCTGCGGCACCTGCATGCGTGGCTGTCGCGGGACAACGCTGAAGTAGAGTTTGCGGTGCAGTGGACAGCGCTGGTGGCGTCCACGCAGCTGACGTACCTGAGCTTTACCGGCATGGTTTGGCAGCCAGGTGATTGTGTGTGAGCAATGAGCCGGAAAGCATGACTGGATGGCTATTGATTGGTGATGTAGATGCAGCTGCACTAAATATGTTGGCTGCAACAACTCAGCTCAGCCTAATCTACACACGGAGAAGCACAGGCTCAAGCAGGCCACGGCCTTGCTTCTGATGCGTAGGCCTACAGACTCGCAGCTAAGGACTGAACTGACATGTGTCTGTCTTGTTGTTGCAGCAGCAGATGTGGATGCCAGCACGCTTGTCTTCTCAGCTCTGTAAAAGTGCTGCACCAGATCAGCAGGTGGAGCAACAGACATGTCTTGCGCAGATCTGGGGCTTGATGCATAATGGCATGCATGTTTGAGCGTTGCTGGATCTTCTTAAATCAACAGCGCTACATTACGTGCATGTTGCAGGTGGAATATGTGAAACCAGCAGGCCTCTGCCCTTGCTGCAAACATTGGAGGTGGACGCTTGGCTGGACTGTGTATACGGGCGCACACGCTTGGATCACCAAGCCCTGCAGCTGCTCGTGCAGTTCTGCCCAGGCCTGAGAAACCTTGAGCTGGGTGCAGCAGTAGAGCGGCACGCAGACCTGTCACTGCTGGTGCAGCCGCAGCAGCTCACGGCGCTCACCGTGTGCTTGAAACTGGATGCTGAGACAGCGCAGGGTCTAGCTGTGCTCACAGGGCTCAAGAGGTTGACCCTGCAAGCTGCATGCTTGCCTGCAGTGGCACTGTTGTGGCTGACAAAGCTGCAGAACCTCGACGACTTGTATATTTCGGTAGGGCTACGTTCATACGGGTTTGACGAGATCAGCGAAGAGCTGCTGGAGCATCCAGAGGTTAACCAATCCAGCCTGCACCTTGAGACGCGCTCGGTGAGTTGCCAAGTGCAATGCCGATGTGTACATGTGTATGTAGGCACCAGACTCTTGGTGAGGGTGTCCTGCCTTCTTTAAGTACAAGCTTTGATTACCGGTGTCAGCCCAACTGAATTGTATTGCAGCAGCCGTGTGCAGGATGCTGCGCTGTAACCCGTGAAATGACCTCCAACTTCTGTCATGCACTGCAGGAGGGCACAGAAGTGAGGGTGTGGCAGCAGCTGCGGAGGATATGCCAGGGCGAGGATGCTTACCTCACTCACATGCTGCAGGAAGAGCAGGCTGCAAGAGCAGGTGCGCATCATGCGCACACCGTACCCGGCTGTCTTGTCAGCTGTAACTGATGGCAGCTCGCATGCGTCCAATGCATTTGCAGTCCGCAAGCCATGAGGTCTCACTGCAGTGCTATTGGTTTGCACGGCACCGCATGTATGGAGTGCAAGACGTGCAGCCATGGTTGATTGTGCCGCTGTGCCGCGACAGCTGCTGCAAGCACATGTCACAGCGCATTGTTTTGAGCACAGGTCGCTGGAGCTTGGCTGCTGACATGTGCCTAACATTATCCACTGCGGTGCCTGTGTTATTCCATGCAGCTACCCAGCAGCAGCTAGTGGAGACACAGCAGCAGTTGGGACAGTCACAACAGCAGCTGGGTGAGACACAGCAGCAGGCTGCTCTGCTACAACAGCAGCTAGAGGAGGGACAGCAGCAGTTGGCAGCGTCACAGCAGGAGCTAGAAGAGGCGCGGCGGCAGTCGGCAGAGTCACAGCAGCGTGAGGATCCTCACAGTCATCGGGGATGACCTGCGCGGCTATTGTCTCCGGAGGGGTGCGTGATGGTCTATGGTCGACTGGGTGTCACACCTGATGCTGTGGGGGCTCCTGGCAACAGCTCTCCTGCAGCGGTTTTGTTCCTCTTTTCACCACAGGCAGCTGTAGTCTCTAATGAGACGACAGCGCCTGCAGCAGATGTATTCGGCTTTTAGTGAGCCGGTTGTAATGGCTGGTGTACACATGTGAGCTGGCAGTGCCCTTGTGGAATCCAGGGGTTCACAACACGGGAGTGCACTGATGCGTTGGTCCAGATCAGGGCCATCAGCGGTTAGGGTTGAGGCATGATGATTTTGTGAAAGGCCAGCTGGCCGGCAGTCATGCATGTGCTTTTGTGTTGGTAGTTTGGCCACATCTGGCCTCTGCTCGTCAGCTTCTGGCCGGCTGATCAGAGCCCACGTGTGGTAGTTTGAAAGTAGAACTAGGCAGGAGGCGTCCTGTTTTTGTGGTTGAAAGTGGACCTAGGCAGGAGGAGGCCTCCTGCCTCTCTGGTTGCCCAATCTTGCTGAAAAAGCGTGCAATCAAGCGATTGCGAGTAAGGCTTACTTTACACATCATCATCATGTTACCCATTAAGCCATAGCATCAACGCCATCGGCCCCGCGCCCCTCAGGAGCGGAAGAAAGAGGGAGCACTGCTCCATTGTGTTTGCAATTATTACGCACATCCCAAGCTTGGACAAGATACTCAGCA
>CADDIJ020003125.1:0-43949 GCA_902809745.2 Tetradesmus lagerheimii
GTGGCTACAGGCTGGCAGTTGACTGCCGGCCCTGTAACTCCTGTGGCCCAGAGTATCCTACTGCTTACGACCATTTGTACACCCTGCGCGAGGCTATCAAGCCTCACGACAGCATGAGTGCGTTTGATTTGGCAGATGGCTACTTCCACATGTTCATTCACCCTGAGTATCAGAAGTATTTTGGGTTCCAGGTGCAGGGTGTGTGCTATCAGATGGTGGCGCTGCCTTTCGGATGGAGTGGGTCACCTGCATGGTTCATGCGGCTCAGCAGGCAGATTGGCACTTGGCTGGCAGATCCCCCTGCAATTCCTGCAGAGGGCGGTGAGGTCAGCAGCGCACCTATTCGCAGTCGCATTTTTCTTGACGACTTTCTGCTGCTGTTTGCTCCAGGAGCCGATGGCCCCGGCGGCGTGGCGTATGCAAAAGCGCTGCTGTCATATCTGGGCCTGAAATCTAATGAAAAGAAATCTTCCTGGGAGCTAGAAACTCGTAAGCTGCATTTGGGTCTGTGGGTGGACACTGCCAGCGGCGTCTTTTTGATTCCAGATGACAGGATTGTGAAGATCAAGACATGTGCCAAGGCGGTGCTGTCTGAAGTCAGCAGGTCAGAACGTTGGGTGCCAGCCAGGTTGGTGGCTCGCTTGGCTGGCCTGTCTGTGTGTGTGTCTCTGGCTTTTAGCGGTGCCAAGTTTTTTGCGCGTGAGCTTTATGCTGCTCTGAAGGGCAAGGGCAGCTGGGCTGCAAAGGTGAAGCTCAGTAACCAGGCAGTGCGCGATGTGAAGGTGCTGGCTGCGTTCCCGCGGCGCTGGAATGGCAGCTGCATTTGGCCGCCAGCAGTTTCGCGTGTGGTGATTACAGATGCATCTGATGAAGGCTGGGGTGCGCTGATCCATGCAGGCTCCAGCGTCCTGCAGCAGCAGTGGCGCTGGGCACCTGGCATGCGGCGCAAGCACATCATGGTTCGAGAGCTGGCTGCAGTTCATATTGCGCTGCGAGCGGCGCGTCCTGTGCTGCAGCAGCAGGTTGTGGAGTGTGTGATTGATAGCTCTGCTGCATACTATGGCATCAAGCATTGGGCGTCTGGGAGCATTGACCTCATGCGTGTTCTGCGCAAGATCTTTTGGCTTTGTGACGGGCAGCGCATCACGCTGCTGCCCAGGCTGGTCAAGTCTGAGGCCAATCCAGCAGACTCTCTGTCGCGCTTCAAGTGTGATGCAGAATGGCTGTTGGATCACCGCGTGTTCAGGCAGCTAGAGGCTTGGTATGGCCCCCACAGCGTCGATTTGTTTGCAGCAGCTGGCAATGCTAAGCTGCCCAGGTTCTACAGCATGTTGGGCGGCGAGGGGGCAGCAGGGGCTAATGCTTTGCTGCAGGATTGGGAAGGGGAAAATGCTTACTGTGCACCCCCATGGGCTCTCATTGGTCGGGTGCTGAAAAAGCTGCACAGCACATCTCATGTGGCGTGTACCTTGCTCGTGCCTGACTTCCCATCCTCTGCAAGGTACCCTGTGCTGCTGTCCCGTGCCAAGTCTGTGCGCTGCCTGCCGCTGGGTGCAATGTTCAGGCGCGGGCCCCGAGGTTTGATCCGTGCTAAATGGCCGCTGCTGGCGGTGCGCCTGGAGGACTAGCAAGCAGCAGTTTGTCCAGCGCTCAGGTGTTAGACTTGCTGGCGGAACGGGCTAGGCCCAGGCGTGCAGCAGCGGCAGCAGCAGCAGCAGTTAAGTATGACTGCGAGGTGGATGCTGAGGGCGGTCCCTGGCTGCAGTTGTGTGAGTGGGCAGTTAGCAGGTTGTATCCAGCAGCGAGCAGCAGCGAACGCGGCGTGTTGTGCAGCGCACTGTGTCATGCGTTCGCCGACGGCACTGCCTCTCAGTGCATGTCAACTTTCCGCTTGTTTGCTGAGTTCTGCTGTGATCATGATCCTGAACTGCCGTGCCTGCCCGCGACGCGCGAGGCGGTACATCTGTTTGCGGCGCATCAGGCGCAGACTGGTTCTGTTGCGGCCAGTTCTCTGGCTTGCGGTGTGTCTGCCATCAATGGTGTGCATAACCTACTGGGCTTGAGTGTGCCTGTGGTGGCGGATGCGCAGCATCGTTTGTTCATGAGCGGTTTAGGCCGCATCCTCGTGCCGGTGGCTCCTGCGGTGGAGCGTCAGCCTTTGCTTGCCAGCATGCTGGAGCGTGCGTTGACGGCCGTGCAGCCGCTGCACAGCAGTGGCGGTTCTGCTACAGCGCATGTTTTGCAGCTGCCGGTAGTGACGGTGCTTTTGGGCATGCTGACAGGGCTGCGGGGCACTTCGTTGGCGCGTTTGACTGTTGGTGATTTGCAGGTCAGCAGCGGTCGCGTGCTGCTGCATGCAAGGGTGTTGAAGCAGCGTTTGCAGCCGCGCGCCTTTGCAGATTGGGTGATCCCTCTACACCTGGGTTCTGAGCGAGGCCCGAATGGAGGTGACTTTTGGCGCCGCGTGTTTCGGTTGCTGTTTGAACACTGTGCAGCGCGCCGTACTTGGGCTGCTGACCGCCCTCTGCTGGCCCCTTTGGGGTCTTCTCGGCGTCAGCTCAGTGAGGCTTTTGTGGATGAGCAGGTTGTCAGCTTTGTGCAGCGCTATAGCGGCGGTGTGCCTGTTGCTGGCTTTTCGTCTCACTCCCTACGCATTGGGGCTGTGTCGGCCATGATGGCTGCAGGTGTGTCGCGCGAGACCATTCGTGTTTGGCTGAAGTGGAAATCAGCGGGCATGATCGATTTGTATGCTCGTGTTGTGCAGGGTGACGCTGTTGTGCGTGCTTTGTACTCGTGGATGGTGACAGCAGGTGCGACAATTACTCTGTACGTGTGACTCGTTCTCTGTTTAGAGTGGTTGCGTAACTGTTACTGCTGCAGCGCAGCATAAATTCACCATTTATGGTGTTTATGCCTAGCAAAGCAGTCCTTTTCAGGGCGGGCTATGCGGGGTGGGTCTTTGCTGAGGTTTTGGATCTGGCAATTGTTCTGCCACTGGGGTGATTTATGCTGGGCTTGCCGCAGGGCACTTTATGTTCCTGTTTTGTCGCTTCGCGACACCCGCCCTTCCCACCCGTTCCTGTTTTGTCTTGTTGTGGCCTGAGGCCTTCGGTTTTCCTTGCTGGATTGGTCCAGCTGCGAGGCGTCTACCAATTTAACAAATGTAACTGTTACTGCTGCAGCGCAGCATAACCTCATATAATGCACATGTTGTGTGCTTGTCGAGATGGGTGTGGGGTGACAGGCATGGCAGCCTGCGTAACACAGACAACAAAGCGCCCATCATTCCGCTAGGATAGGAGGATCTACCTGATGACATCTTGGCGGGAATCCTGTGCTATTGTGTTAAAGCGTGTTGTGTATGCGCGAGTTTTGGCGTGTGGCCCCACACCCTGGGGTGACTGGCAGTTGGCTAGTGAGCAGGGTTGGAGAGGTACGTGTATACACACGGTGTACACAGTGCCATGCTGCTCACCAGATTGCCATGCTGCACGTACTCAACGCCCTTGCGGCATTGTAGCTCTGAAGAAAGCTGTGTTAAACTGCACGGTGCTGACGTTGTGATCGCACCCTTGCAGGGTCGCGGCAGCACCATGCTTCAGCTGGACGTGGGTGATGATGACAAGACAGCGGTCTTCCAGGGTAGCACCTACATGCACCTCTTACAATCCCATTTCTCTTGCAAACGACAGCGCCCGATGCCCCTATATTCTTCTGGCTGCACATCATCAACACATGTTCATCCACACTGCCTCATGATGTGCTGTTTGAATCTTTGGTATCCTGTGCTTTCAGGGCCGCGGCAGCATGATGTCTCAGCTGGACGTGGGCGATGATGACAAGGCAGCGGTCTTCCAGGGTGGCAACTACGTAGATCTGCACCAGATGCTGGGTGTGCGAGCGGGCAGTGAGGTGCTGTATGTAGGTGACCACATCTACGGTGACATCCTGCGCAGCAAAAAGGTGCGCTGCGCATGTGTTGCGGTTGATTCCTGGTCATGACTGTGGGGTGTGCCTGCAGCCGGCTGCTGGGTGACATCCTGCGAAGCAAAAGGGGGCGATATGTTGCAGTTGGTGTGTGTTGCAGGGCTGGTGGTCGGTTGGTGTGTGTCTAGCTATGTATGGTGTGGGTGGGCACAGGCAGTGAGGTGCTGTATGTGGGAGATGACATCTACGGTGACATCCTGCGAATTAAAAAGGTACAATATGTTGCAGTTGGCATGTGCTTAGCTACAGGTTGGGGTGCGTGCGGGCACTGGGGTGCTGTACGTAGGAGACCACATCTACGGTGACATCCTGCGCAGCAAAAAGGTGCGCTGCGCATGTGGTCAATCTGCTTGAGCTTAGCTACAGGTTGGGGTGCGCGCTGGCAGTGAGGTGCTGTATGTGGGAGACCACATCTATGGTGGCATCCTGCGCGGAACAAAGGTGCGATATGTTGCAGTTGGTGTGTGATGCAGGGCTGGTGGCCAGTTGATGGAAGGCTAGCTATGTATGGTGGGGTTTGCGCTGGCAGTGAGGTGCTGTATGTGGGAGACCACATCTATGGTGGCATCCTGCGCAGCAAAAAGGTGCGATATGTTGCAGTTGGTGTGTGATGCAGGGCTGGTGGCCAGTTGATGGAAGGCTAGCTATGTATGGTGGGGTTTGCGCTGGCAGTGAGGTGCTGTATGTGGGAGACCACATCTATGGTGGCATCCTGCGCGGAACAAAGGTGCGATATGTTGCAGTTGGTGTGTGATGCAGGGCTGGTGGCCAGTTGATGGAAGGCTAGCTATGTATGGTGGGGTTTGCGCTGGCAGTGAGGTGCTGTATGTGGGAGACCACATCTATGGTGGCATCCTGCGCAGCAAAAAGGTGCGATATGTTGCAGTCGGTGTGTGATGCAGGGCTGGTGGCCAGTTGATGGAAGGCTAGCTATGTATGGTGGGGTTTGCGCTGGCAGTGAGGTGCTGTATGTGGGAGACCACATCTATGGTGGCATCCTGCGCAGCAAAAAGGTACGCTATGTTGCAGTCGGTGTGTGATGCAGGGCTGGTGGTCAGTTGATGGAAGGCTAGCTATGTATGGTGGGGGTGGGCACTGGCATTGAGGTGCTGTACGTAGGAGACCACATCTTGGTGACATCCTGCAAAGCAAAAACGTGCGATATGTGGTCAGTTGGCACGTGCCTAGCTACAGGTTGGGGTGCGTGTATAGCAGTGAGGTGATGTACGTAGGAAACCACATCTACGGTGACATCCTGCGCAGCAAAAACGTGCGACATGTTGCAGTCGGCGTGTGATGCAGGGCTGATGGTCAGTTGATGGAAGGCTAGCTATATGGTGGGGGTGTGCGCGGGCAGTGAGGTGCAGTACTTAGGAGACCACATCTATGGTGACATCCTGCGCAGCAAAAAGGTACGATATGTTGCAGTCGGTGTGTGATGCAGGGCCAAATGGTCAGTTGATGGAAGGCTAGCTATGTATGATGGGCATGCAGGCTGGCATTGAGGTGCTGTACGTAGGAGATCACATCTATGGTGACGTCCTGCGCAGCAAAAAGGTGCGGTTTGTGGTCAATCTTTATGTGCTTAGCTACAGGTTGGGGTGCGCGCTGGCAGTGAGGTGCTGTATGGCGGAGACCACATCTATGGTGACATTCTGAAAAGCAAAGTGGTGTGCTGTGCACGTCACAGTTGCGGCTTATTCCTAGTCATGGCTGTGGTGTGCCAGCAGCCGGCTGCAGGCCCTGCTTGAAGAGCAGGTGGCAGTGGGGTGATTTACACGAGAGACCACACAAATGGTTTGGTGTGCGCGATTTGTACAGCGAAGATGGTTCGCTGCAAAAGGCTGCTGCTTTGCTGCTGCTGCTGCTGTGCTGTGCTATGCTGCTGGTCACTGTGCTCACACCCGTTGCTGTGGCAGGGCGTCAACTTGTCAAAGGCGCTCTCAGCCTTCGTCAGCTGTGCCTGTTGCATGCCACCTGCCAGCCCCTGCAACGTGCGCTGATGGCTGTCCAACGTTATATAACACATATGCCATGTCTCCTAAACTCTGCAGTCGCTGGGCCGGCGCACCATGCTGGTGGTGCTCGAGCTGCAGCAGGAGCTGGCTGCACAATTGTCCGCGCAACCTGTGTGACAGCTACCACTCCGTGGCATAACCGCAGCCTGCTCCGTGTCAGCTACATCTGTTCCGCTCTTCCACTTCTTGCCCTTCTGTCAAGTCACCCTCCAGTGACTTCATCCAAACAATTGCCTGCATGCATATGATTCTGATATCTTCTGATGTTAAACCATGTTCTGCAGTCGCTGGGCTGGCGCACCATGCTGGTTGCCTGAGCTGGAGCAGGAGCTTGCTGCATGGTTGTCTTACAGTTGGAAGAGTCCAACTTGTACTAGCTAACATGCTGTGGCATAGCTGCAGCCTGCGCTGTGTTATCTGTCCCTGTTCCGCTCTTCCCCTTCTTGCCCTCTGTCAAGTCACCAGGCAATGACTTGAAACGAACTATCACCCTTTACCCCAACTGGGTTTTCTGCCACGCAGTCGCTGGGCTGGCGCACCATGCTGGTTGTGCCCGAGTCTACCATGAGCTGGAGCAGGAGCTTGCTGCTGGTGTCTTACAGTTGGAAGAGTAACTTGTACTCTCATGTGTGGCACTGCAGCCTGCGCTGTGTTAGCCCTGTTCCGCTCTTCCCCTTCTTGCCCTCTGTCAAGTCACCAGGCAATGACTTGAAACGAACTATCACCCTTTACCCCAACTGGGTTTTCTGCCACGCAGTCGCTGGGCTGGCGCACCATGCTGGTTGTGCCAGAGCTAGAGCAAGAGTTGGCTGTGTGGTATTATCTCGTCACCTGCAGCTAGTGACCTGTCACTGTGGCTTGTCAGCCGGTGGTGGTGGCGTAACCGCAGCCTGCGCTGTTTCAGCTACTCCTGTTGTGCCCTCTCCCTTCTTGCCTTCTGTCAAGTCACCCTCAAGTGACTTCATCCAAACAACTGCCTGCATGCAATTGTTTTCTTTTTTACGCAGTCGCTGGGCTGGCGCACCATGCTTGTTGTGCCTGAGCTGGAGCAGGAGCTGGCTGTGGGGGAGGCCACACGCACAACCCGCAACAGCTACCATGCTGTGGCACAAGTGCAGCATGCGCCGTGTCACCTGTCCCTGTTCTGCTCTTCCCTTCTTGCCTTTTGTCAAGTCACCCGCCATTGGCCTCACCTGAAAGATCATGCTTTTTTGTGTATTTCTGTTACGCAGTCGCTGGGCTGGCGCACCATGCTGGTTGTACCTGAGCTGGAGCAGGAGCTAGCTGTGGGGGAAGCCACACGCACAACGCAGTTTGAGCTCAAGATGCTGCGCAATGCACGCTCAGACCTGGACACACAGGTGTGTGCAGTGCTGGCTGTTGCAGCAAGCATACCTTGACTGCAGTGCGGGTGTCTGTACATGTCTGCTATCGAGTCTGCAAATCCTGAGTTTTGTTTGTACTGTACGCACTCAGCAAGTCATTGTCTTGCCGTCGTGTTGCCTCCTTGCATCAGACAAACCATCAACAGACCAATAGGTTTGCCCAAGATCAGGCCTGCGGTTGCATCCTTGGTATTGACTGTCTTACAATGGCTGCTCGCAGATCCAGCGGCTTGATTGGGCATTCAAGCAGCGCGAGATCCCTCCTGAGGCTCTACTGCAGAACCAAGAGCAGCTGGCACTGCTGCGAGCAGAGCGAGAAGCCGTAAAGGACCGCCACTCGCGGCTGCTGCTGGAGCACCACCAGGCCTTCCACCCCATCTGGGGGCAGCTGCTGAAAACCGGCTACCAGAACAGCCGATACGGGCACCAGATAGACCGCTTTGCCTGCCTCTACACTAGCCACGTGAGTGTGCCGGTGGTTGTTTGTGCCTGCGTTTGTGCGTGGGTGCGGGGAGGTTGGGGGCAAACAGCTGGTTTGTGAGTTGGAAGGGTGTGTTGCTGCACGTTTGGGCTCACTGTCACGGCTGCTGCTGGAGCACCACCAGGCCTTCCACCCCATCTGGGGGCAGCTGCTGAAAACCGGCTACCAGAACAGCCGATACGGGCACCAGATAGACCGCTTTGCCTGCCTCTACACTAGCCACGTGAGTGTGCCGGTGGTTGTTTGTGCCTGCGTTTGTGCGTGGGTGCGGGGAGGTTGGGGGCAAACAGCTGGTTTGTGAGTTGGAAGGGTGTGTTGCTGCACGTTTGGGCTCACTGTCACGGCTGCTGCTGGAGCACCACCAGGCCTTCCACCCCATCTGGGGGCAGCTGCTGAAAACCGGCTACCAGAACAGCCGATACGGGCACCAGATAGACCGCTTTGCCTGCCTCTACACTAGCCACGTGAGTGTGCCGGTGGTTGTTTGTGCCTGCGTTTGTGCGTGGGTGCGGGGAGGTTGGGGGCAAACAGCTGGTTTGTGAGTTGGAAGGGTGTGTTGCTGCACGTTTGGGCTCACTGTCACGGCTGCTGCTGGAGCACCACCAGGCCTTCCACCCCATCTGGGGGCAGCTGCTGAAAACCGGCTACCAGAACAGCCGATACGGGCACCAGATAGACCGCTTTGCCTGCCTCTACACAAGCCACGTGAGTGTGCCGGTGTTTGTTTGTGCATGCGTTTGTGCATTTGTGTCTGGGTGCAGGGAGGTTGGGGGCAAACAGCTGGTTTGTGAGTTGGAAGGGTGTGTTGCTGCACATTTGGGTTCACTGTCGCGGCTGCTGCTGGAGCACCACCAGGCCTTCCACCCCATCTGGGGGCAGCCGCTGAAGACGGGCTACCAAAACAGCCGATACGGACACCAGATAGACCGCTTTGCCTGCCTCTACACAAGCCACGTGAGTGTGCCGGTGTTGGTTTATGCATGTTTGTGCGTGGGGACGGGGAAGTTGGGGGCAAACAGCTGGTTTGTGAGTTGAAGGGGGATGTTGCTGCACACTTGGGCTCACTGTCGCGGCTGCTGCTGGAGCACCACTAGGCCTTCCACCCCATCTGGGGGCAGCCGCTGAAGACAGGCTACCAGAACAGCCGATACACCAGATAGACCGCTTTGCCTGCCTCTACACAAGCCACGTGTGTGTGCGGTTGTTTAATTGAGCATGCGTTTGTGCGTGTGTGTGGGAGGGGGGGAGGTTGGGGTGAACATCTGGTTTGTGTGTTGATATTGTATTTTGCTGCACCAGATAGACCGCTTTGCCTGCATGTACACAAGTCATGTAAGTTTGCGCTGATTCTGTGTGAAAAACTTGGTAACACTTGAGCAGGGGAAAACATGCAGTGACACCCTACCCCTGTATGCAAGTGTGTGCATGTGACTGGGACTGTGTGTGGAGGAGGGGGTCTGAAATGCGTGCTTGATTGCCCAGTGGTTGGCATGTATCTCTCACAATACAGATGTTTGACCGCAGGCGTACCAGCTTACAGAGCTGCACCTTGCCACTGCAGCCTTACACCCTTGGGCTGAAGAGAGTTTGTACCACCTGCATGCACACTGCATTGCTCGTTATACGATAATATCATATCATCAATGATGATGATGACGTTGGTGATGACACTGCACTGCTGCAGGTGGCCAACATGGCATTCTACTCGCCTGACCGGGCGTATGGTGGCAGGGTGGATTACATGGCACACGAAGACGTGATGGGTCTGGAGGGCATGCATAACTGAAGTGTGAAGTTGTGCATGAAGTTTAATCAGGTGTGAACTTCACGGTCAACTGTTGCAGTTGTATTTCTGTAGGTGCTGGTGCAACTTTCGTGTGTTGGGAGACAGCCTGTCTCCTGACGCTAGCTCCCAAGAGATGTGTGAGAGGCATGTGTGTACCTGTAGTGCAATGGAGCGAAGTACTTCGCTCCAAAGCCTTTGGCACACACACTAGTGCTGCAGCGTGCCATGCCTCTAGGCAGCCGCTGCCATGCTGGTGTGGCACCGCGCATGTACATGTTTTACCCTGCTGGTTGTATACCATGTACTACATGGTGGTCTTACTGGCTATTTGCTGGCTTGGGTGAGCTCGATCGAGTCTTGGCTTTTGTGATAGTTTTGCATGCAAACTGTGCTGCGTAGCACGATACTGTGTGAGTATGCTGGATACGGAGAGGGGGGTATTTTGAGGGCATTTTGCCAACCCCGGTTTTGGGTGCATTTTGCCAACCCCGTCATCCCCCTCACCAGGCACTATGCCTAGTTTCTCCAATATCACTTCAAAATAGTAAGTTTCGGGAGGAACACGGCTTAAAGGCGGCCATTTTTTGCAAGCAAGTCTGACCTATATGTTAGATAGTCTAGCGTTGCTAGGCTGGCCGCTGCCTAGCGGGACTTGGCCACGTTGAACCCCGCCTAGCACTTTGCCTAGCACCTGTGACTATATGTTGGATAGTGCTGGCAACTGGATTTGGTTCTACAAAGCTCCTTCTGCTAAAATCGTCGTACATCTGTCTGGCATTTATACTACTTGGGCTATGGGTACTTCCCGGAAGGAAACAGTACAGTGACCAGTAGCAGCACTGGGTGCTTGATGCAGCTCGCGCGACGTCTTGTGTTGCAGCGCGCATCGCCGACAGAATACCAATGCATTGGCACCCTGCTCTCATGCACTGCATGTGGCCACATACCATGGCACATTTGCACCACTCTGTGGCAGCAGCTGCATGCAGCGCCTGTATCCAGCGGTGGCATTCTGACTTAGCTGAGCATGTTGGCACAGCTGTTGGTCAGCAATCTTTTTGGTAAATCAGGGTGCACTCAATTTCTAAGTTCGACAGAGTTAATAAGTCACATATAGAGTCTGCTTGCTTTACATCCAGCGTCGTGTGCTCGTCATCTGCGTGACATGTGACCGCACTGTTCCCGTCGATGGGCAAGAGGATTACGGAGGCTTCAGTGATGCTTCAAGGCCATGCATGCTCTGAACCACCGTTTATTCTCAGCAGCAACATACATATCATGCATGTGTGATTGCTGGAGTATCCTGTTACCAGGGGCATCCAGAAGCTACCGGAACTGCCTGGCGACGTCCAGAGTTCGCCAGACAGCTTGACATTGTCACAAATACCACCACATACCACTAGTACATCTCTACATGTGGGCATCTGCCGTGTCTGAGACACGCACACTCTATTTACACGAAACACATGCATGCTGACATCTCTGCCATCGTCGCTCGTCCATTGACTCACAAGTCTATTATAGCTGTAATTTTGAATTACGTGCCAGCATTAGCTCATACCACGGGCCTTCTCTTTCGATCAAGTAGCAGAGCGTTCTCGCAGTGCAGCACCCCAGCTTTCGACGAGGTCACTCACCGACGCTTGATTGACCACACGCCTACTACGCCCATGCAGCTGCAGCATCGTAGCAGCCTGCAAGCAGCAGGCAGGCCACATGCAGCAAAGAGGGCAGCAGTGGCCCCGATCAGCGCGCACCTCGCCTCTGCGAGGCCAGTCGCGAGCAGAAGCCATGATACAGCTTCAGTAAGGCTGGGAGGCAGCAGCAGTTGGTCCAGCCTAGGAGCTCTGCCATTTGCTGCCTCACCGTTGCAGCACAGGTCAGTGCACCAGTCTTGGTCTTGGTCATGCTCCAGTACATATGCATGCATTGCCAGGCCAAAGCATCTAGCATAGCAGTCACCTACAGTACAACGCAAACAATACGCATGGTGTACCAGCTATGCTCGCAGTCAGTCTCACCTCAAGTTGCGCTACAGCAGGCGTTGTAGCCCGCATGAATGTTTACATGCACCACAAGCATTCTGTGGTGGCACATAGTCATGTTCAGTGTGGTAGCAGTGTGCACCAGCAACACACGCGGGCAGCAGTGCTGTCGCCCCGTGCATGTTGATCACTGATCTGCGACTGTGCAGCTGTGCAGCTGTACCTACCATCTTTCTTTGGTGGCTTTAAGCAGCAGCAGCAGAAAGCTAGGCTGTTCTTGCAACCTGCACCTTTCTCGCATGGTGACCGCTGCGTCTGTTGAATGAAGAATGTCCACATGCTTTGCATGCATGCATGCCCTGCGTTATGTTCGGCTTGGTCACGCTTGCACAATGTCCACTGAGTGCAGCATCACCAGCGGTGCTGTCAGCACATGCCAGCACATTTTGCACCAGTGCAGTTGTTGATCTGCATTGCACCCACCCAAACACCACCCTTGTCCCATCAACATATGTGCAGGGCACCCCGCCGCAGCTTTGCCACACGCGCGGCAGCAGCAGCAGGCAACGGCAGCGGCAAGCGCATAACGCAGCAGGAGTTCACAGAAAAGGCTTGGCAGGCAGTGGTGGCAGCACCAGAGATTGCCACAGAGTATCAACAGCAGGTAGGTGGTAGGCCGCCATCAAAATGGTGTGATGTTTTGTATGCTGTGGCCCATGGTGGCCTTATATGCTGCAAATGGCTTGCTTGATGTCACGAGTTCGATGCCTGGCCTCTACGCACATGTTGCAATCAGCGAGTTTGGTCCATGTGTGTCACTTGCAGGTGTGCTGGTGCAGCACAGTCTAGCACGTGCAGGTGCTGTCAAGCGCTGTTTATGTTGGTGCCGTTTGAAGCGCTGCTGCATCTGCTGCGAGGATGGTATACATGACCTACACACATTTGGTGTTTCAGCGGTTGCTGAGGCTGCTGTGGTCACACTTTGAATCAGTCCAAACCAGCACCGGTTGCCTCCCAGCGCTGCTGCTGCTGCTTTACCTGCATACCATCAAACCCCCGTATCTCAGTACATTAGCCTTTGCTGCTGCTGCCGCCGCCGTCACTGCACTACTCGCTGTGCAGATTGTCGAGTCTGAGCACCTGCTCAAAGCGCTGCTGGAGCAGCCGAACGGCCTTGCACGCCGCATCATCAGCAAGGCAGGCAGCGACGCGACCCGGCTGCTGGACAAGACGGATGCTTTTATTCGCCGCCAGCCGCGTGTCTCTGGAGACACAGCGCAGCAGGTAAGACCTGAAGGGGGGGAGCTTGTATGCGCTGGGTGGACTGTGCCGCAGAATAAAAGAAAGAACAAAACACAAAGCTTGCGTAGACGTGCATCTAGGTGTGCGACATACGACGTCGGCTGTTAGCATCGTCTACATACGCCGCCAGCCGCGGACACAGCGCAGCAGGTGGGTGCCTGAACCGTATTGCACACATTTGAGTGGCAGCTGCATGGGGCTTCAATAGACGTGTCTGAATGCATGGACTAGCAGCATGGTAGCTGCTGTTGGCAGCAGGTGCTGCGTTGCAACTTGCACCCTGTTGTGACTAACGGTTACTTGAATGATGTGGCGACTGGCATCATGTTGGTGTGCCAGAAGTGCTTGCATTGCACGGGTGGTTGCATGTTGGCCGATGTCGCCTCTGCTTCTGCTTTTTCTACAGGTGCTGGGCCGCAACCTAGAAGGTGTGGTGAACGCTGCCATGGGCATCAAGGCCAAGATGCATTACTTAAGTTTTGATCTCATGCGTCTGCTGCTGCTCTGATTGCCGTCACATCTGCAGGTGCTTGGCTGCAACCTTGAAGGTGTGGTCAACGCTGCCATGGGCATCAAGGCCAAGATGCGTTGCTAGTGTGTTGGTCTGTTGCTGCTTCGACCGCCGTGACCGCTGCAGGTGCTTGGCCGCAACCTACAAGGTGTGGTGAACGCTGCCATGGGCATCAAGGCCAAGATGAGTTACTAATGTCCTGGTTGCATGCGTCTGCTGCTGCCCTGATTGGCGTCACATCTGCAGGTGCTGGGCCGCAACCTTGAAGGTGTTGTGAACGCTGCCATGGGCATCAAGGCCAAGATGCGTTGCTAATGTGTTGGTCTGTTACTGCTTCGACCGCCGTCGCTGCTGCAGGTGCTTGGCCGCAACCTTGAAGGTGTGGTCAACGCTGCCATGGGCATCAGGCCAAGATGCGTTAATGTTTTGGTCTGTTGCTGCTGCTTTGATTGCCGTTGCTGCGTCAGGTGCTTGGCCGCAACCTTGAAGGTGTGGTCAACGCTGCCATGGGCATTAAAAAGCTAAGATGCGTTACTGATGTTGTGGTCTGTTGCTGCTCTGATTGCCGTCGCTTCTGCAGGTGCGTGGCCGCACCTCGAAGGTGTGGTCAACGCTGCCATGGGCATCAAGGCCAAGATGTGTTACTTATGTCCTGGTGTCATGCGTCTGCTGCTGCTCTGACTGCCGCTGCTTCTGCAGGTGCTGGGCCGCAACCTTGAAGGTGTGGTCAACGCTGCCATGGGCATAAAGGCCAAGATGCATTACTGATGTTTTGGTCTGCTGCTGCTGCTGCTGCTTTGACCGCCGTCGCTGCTGCAGGTGCTTGGCCGCAACCTTGAAGGTGTGGTCAACGCTGCCATGGGCATCAAGGCCAAAATGGGTGACCAGTTTGTGAGCGTGGAGCACCTGGTGCTGGCACTGGCTGATGACGTTCGCTTTGGCGAGGCGCTGTTCAAGGCAGAGGGCCTCACAGCAAAGAAACTGGAGGCAGCAGTGAAGGAGGTGGGTTGTGTGCTGCCTGTTGTGTTGTGTCTGCATATGTTTCAATCGCTTGATCCATAGTTGGTGGCTGCCGCAACCATGATGGGTGGTGAAAGCTATGATTTGGTCGCGTGTGTGCTGGCGCTGGCTGACGGCGGATGTTTTGGTGGCGTCCTGTTCAAGGCGGAGGGCCTCACAGCAAAGAAGCTGGAGGCAGCAGTTAAGGAGGTGGGTTGTGTGTCTGGTGCCTGTTCTGTTGTGTCAGGACTTGTAAAATTACGTGAGTCATGGTGGTTGCATCATCCTTGATGGGCGGGCAAAGCGAATATGAACCATACATTGACCGGTGCATGCTCTGGCAATGACCCCGCACCCTTCTGCTGTTCTCTGCCTCTCCTGTTTTTGCAACTGCAGATCCGCGGCAGCAACAAGGTTGTGGACCAAGAGCCCGAGGGCAAGTGCAAAGCACTGTACCATCACACAATTCATCAGCTCTATGATCTGGCATTGATATGATCTGGCATTGACACAACACACTACTCTGCTGTTGACTCCTCGCCAACTGCAGATCCGCGGCAGCAACAAGGTGGTTGACCAAGACCCTGAGGGCAAGTACGAAGCGCTGTCAAAGTACGCGCGCGACCTCACAGCAGCAGCAAGGGAAGGCAAGCTTGACCCCGTGATTGGGCGCGATGACGAGATCAGGCGCTGCATCCAGATCCTCAGCAGGCGCACGAAGAACAACCCGGTGCTCATTGGAGAGCCAGGTGGGCTTGCGTGTGAATGCATATGTGTTTGTTGTGTGTGTTTGGGATAAACGTGTGCATACATGGCAGCAGTGCTGCAGCTTCGTGGGTGTGGTTATGGCCTGGTGGTTGTGGCCTTGTGGTTGTGGCGTCGTGTGTGCACAACACCAGCAGCAGCATGAGCAGGCGCACAAAGAACAACCCTGTGCTCATTGGAGAACCAGGTGGGCTTGCATGCCTCGCATTGGTGCTGTTGATCTGTGGTTGTGGCCTTGCGGTTGTGACCTTGGGTGTGCACAACACCAGCAGCAGCATGAGCCTGCGCACGAAGAACAACCCTGTGCTCATTGGAGAACCAGGCGGGCTTGCATACATACGAACGTGTGTTGGTGTGGTTTCATCTTTACAATCTGTTGCTGCGTTGTGCAGGTGTGGGCCAGCCTGCTGTTGCTATGGGGCTGGCGCAGCGCATCGTTGCTAGTGGCGCCTCTGAGGCGCTCCTTTGATAGTAGCAGACACGTATCTGCAGCGTGCATGTCCTGCGCTGACTGATTCTGTTCCAAACACTGCTATGTCTCCCTGCAGGTGTGGGCCAGCCTGCTGTTGCCGAGGGGCTGGCGCAGCGTGTGTTGTTGCCAGAGGCGCCCCTGGCATGCTGCTTGCCTGGCAGATGGTAGAAACACATCTGCAGTGTGCATGTCCTCGGCTGACCGCTAAAGTCTATTACTGTTTTGTCTTCCTGCAATGTCTGCCTGCAGGTGTGGGCAAGACTGCTGTTGCTGAGGGGCTGGCGCAGCGCATCGTTGCTGGTGACGTGCCTGAGGCGCTGCAGGGGCGGCAGCTGATGGCGCTGGACATGGGCGCGCTCATTGCTGGCGCAAAGTACAGGGGAGAGTTCGAGGACCGACTCAAGGTACGTGCGTGCTTGAGGGGTTCTGTGTTCGTGCTTGTGCAATCCTGCAGTGGGGGTCTCGTTCTTGCAATCTTGAAGCCACCTTTCACATGTCAGTTGTTCAAACAAGTGTTTGTGTGGGACCCTAGTGCTTGAGTAGTGGGTTGGCACAGCCCAGTGGCCATACGTGTAGTTCATTGGTGTTGTAGTCAATAGTGTTGAGGTCAATGGTACGTGGCCGCCTTGCCTGACCGCTTCCTGCTTGTGCCCCCTGTCCTGCAGGCTGTGCTGAAGGAGGTGTCTGACAGCAACGGCAAGATCGTGCTGTTCATCGACGAGATCCACACAGTGGTGGGCGCAGGAGCAACAGGCGGCGCCATGGATGCAGGTACGCGTGGATCTGTGTTCAGTACGCGTCTGTTGTTATGCGCTTGTGCACTGGCAGTTGTCAACAACTCATCAGATGGGTGCTTCGCATGCGCCGCTTGCAAGCTACCCAGGATATCATTGCCTTGCTGCTTGCTGCATTGCCTATTTGTTTTCGGCAGTCTGTCGTGTTGCCCGCGTTCCTGCGAGCCTTGTGAGCTTTCGCTCGGTTTGCTGAGCACTTGCTCTGCTGCTGTTTGTGCTGCTGCAGGCAACCTGTTGAAGCCGCAGTTGGCGCGTGGTGAGCTGCGCTGCATTGGTGCGACAACTCTGGATGAGTACCGCAAATACATTGAGAAAGACCCTGCGCTGGAGAGGCGTTTCCAGCAGGTATGTTACTTGTTGAAAGTAACATGATTTCAACTGGAGTGAACAGCTTGGCTGCACATGAGTGTGATGACTAAACGTATGTCTGTTATGATGCTCTGACGTTTGAACTAGTGCAGTAAGTTTTTTTGCTATAGCAGCTAGATGCATGGCAGCGTATCTGGTGTGTGCTGACTGTTGTCTGCTGTCTGCTGCTTTGACTGCTGCTGCAGGTGTATGTTGACCAGCCCACTGTTGCGCAGACAGTGTCCATTCTGCGTGGCCTGCGTGAGCGCTACGAGGTGCACCATGGCGTGCGCATCAGTGACAGTGCGCTGGTGGAGGCAGCAGTGCTCAGCGACAGATACCTGGCTGACAGGTGCGTGGCTCAGCGGCAGTGGCTGAGCTGTGTCAAGGGCAGTGGCTGAGTTGGATGCTGTGACGAACACGCATCATTTTGTGCAGCGCTTGTGATGTACAACATAACTGTTACAATCACACGTGATGTGGCTTGGTGGAGGCAGCAGTGCTCAGCGACAGGTACCTGGCTCAAGGGCAGCTTCTGGAGATGTTTGCTGAGATGGACACGCATCACTCTGTACACTGCAAGCAATGCGGCTCAGCAGAAGAGTCTGCTCGCTGTTGTGGTGGTCAGCGGAGGCCCTCAGTTGGATTCGCCTGTGTCGTGTGTGGCCAGCATAGTACTCCACTCCCCCAGGTAACCAACAAGAAAACGTGATGGTCAACGCAGCCCGTTCCACAGCCGTTCTGTCGCTAATGGCGCTCATGGCTCTTTCTCTCTGCATGCAGGTTCCTGCCTGACAAGGCCATCGACCTGATTGGCGAAGCTGCTGTTCTGACGCTGATGGCGCTCATGGCTCTCTTGCTCTGCCTGCAGGTTCCTTCCCGACAAGGCCATCGACCTGATTGACGAGGCTGCTGCCAAGCTTAAGATGGAGATCACCAGCAAGCCTGAGGCGCTTGACGAGATGGACAGGAAGGTGCTGCAGCTGGAGATGGAGCGGCTGTCGCTGCAAAAGGTGAGGAGGTGTTCATGGAAGTTCCAGTCGTTTTGGGTCAGTGTGTGCCTGTGCCAAACGGGGGTTGAACAGAATGAGATGGACAGGAAGGTGCTGCAGCTGGAGATGGAGCGGCTGTCCCTGTAGAAGGTGCGTGTTCCCAGGTGTCGTGCTTGTGCTTGTGCAGCTGGGCTGGGGGGGGCAGGAGGGTGCTGCAGCTGCAGATGGAGCCTCTGATATTGCAGTAATCGACGAGGTATTCGAGCTGCTGCAGTGCTTCCACATGGTTGCTGGAGTGCTGGCTCCACATGGTGCAGGAGTCAGGTTTTTCTCTGCAAGCCAGAAATCATGTGCAGGGGCAACCCCTGCTAGCAGCAGACAGCATGCTGTAGCGCATGTGCTAGAGCATTGCAATCAAAGCAGGCAGCAAAACTGTGCACACTACTACCACTCTCATGTCAACAAATGCTTGTTGTTCTGCTGGATCCGCAGGCTGCCCCCAGCGACCGTGCTGCTGCGGCGCGCCTTGCTGCGCTCGACAGTGAGCTTGGCAAGTTGAAGGGCGAGCAGCAGCAGATCACTGAGCAGTGGCGTGTTGAGAAGGATGAGATGGGTCGGCTGCAGGACATCAAGGAGGAGATTGAGCGCGTGAACCTGGAGGTGCAGCAGGCGGAGCGGGACTACGACCTCAACAGGTGATTGGGTTGTGCAGACGTGTTGTGTGTGTGGCTGTTTCTGGGCATCGATTATGCTCTATGTGTGTTGTAGTGGGCTTGCAACGGGCTTGCTTGTGTTGGTACTTGTGTGGGTTTTGGGGTGGCAATGTGGCCAAGCTCTGGTGGCGCGTGGAGAAGGATGTGATGGGCCGCTTGCAAGTCATCAAGGAAGAGATTGAGCGCGTGAATTTGGAGGTGCAGCAGGCGGAGCGCGACTATGACCTCAACAGGTGATTGGGTGCGAGTTTGTACACAGGCGTTGTGTGTGGTTGTCTGTTGTGTGTGTTGGCTATGCTCTATTGTGTGTGACAGCGAGGTTGAAAAGAGTTGATAGTACCCTTCAACATTGATTTTATGTATAACGCATGAATCTGGAGGTGCAGCAGGCAGAGCACGAGTATGACCTCAACAGGTGAGCGTGAAAACTTCATCAAAATCTCAATGTAAGCCGGCTATTACTTGAGTGGCTACAATTCACCAAGAAGGAGCAGACATGTCAGGAATGGCAGGCAGGCAGATCAGAGGTCCGCTTCCAGCAGCGACCTCAGCAGGTGAGGCATGGTGTCACAGGCATTGTGGTACGGCGACTGTTGCGGCTGCAAGGCATCATGAAGCAGGGGGTGCGAGAAGGCAGACATGGGCTCTGCTTCCAGTGATGCGTATCGTCTGCAGTTGTGGCGTGCAGTGCATGTTGTCTGCAGGTGTTGCGTGCGGAATACGTGTGCCGCATAGTATGTGTGCTGCATTCATGCTAGGCAAGCATCGGTTCTCTGGCGGTGGCTGTGCGTCTGCCTGTATTATGTATGTACAGTACGTGTACCAACAACAAGCAAAGCACTTGCCAAACTTGTGATAATGGTCCTTCCCCAAAGAGACATTTGACCCCAAGGCATGTTTGCCTGCTGCTTTGCTGCTGTTTTTGTTCAGGGCTGCTGAGCTCAAGTACGGCACGCTGATGGAACTGCAGAAGCAGCTCAAGGCAGCAGAGGCGGCACTGGGGGCGCGCGCAGGCGGGCAGCGCATGCTCAAAGAAGAAGTTACAGAGGCTGACATCGCTGAGATCATCTCAAAGTGGACAGGTGCGCGCTGGTGTTAGATGTGTTGCGTGGATACTGCCAGCATGGTTGCTGGGGCGCGGTGGTGATTGGCAGGATGGCAGGATGACCATAGCCAGCAACTTCATGGTTGCTGGTAACCAGCAACCTTGCTGACAGTGGCGTGCTGGTGATTGGCAGGAGGTCTTGTGAGGCGCTGCATCAAGTTGCCGGCAGGAGTTTGGGTTCTGTTTGTTTGTCATAACACGGCAGTGCTGCCGAGAGACAAGTGCCTGTTGCCCTGCCAGTGGTTCAGCATCGCCTATGGTGTTGCACCGCCTGCTGCAAGCTGCGCACGCTTCTGCAGCGTTGCCACGCTATGGCCATAAGCTGTATCGTAGACTGTGCTAAGCTCACTTGCACTTGTCATCGCGTGTGCTGCAGTCATCCCCGTGTCCAAGCTTGTGGCCACGTATTTACACCTCTGACTTGCTGCTGCTGCTGCTGCTGCAGGCATCCCCGTGTCCAAGCTTGTGGCGAGTGAGCGTGAGAAGCTGCTGCACCTTGACGACGAGCTGCACAGGCGCGTGGTGGGGCAGGGCGACGCAGTGGAGGCCGTGGCGGACGCCATCCAGCGCAGCAGGTGAGCAGGCTTAGGCACGTGTCTATGGGTTGACCCCGGCTGCTATTGTCTTTAGTGAACAGCAGTGGAGGCGGTGGCGGACGCCATCCAGCGCAGCATGTGAGCAGGCGCCATGGCAGCTTGTGTATGGTGATGTATGGCTGAGGGTTTGCTGGCTGAACAGCAGGGTGTATGCATTTGAGGCGGTGGCAGACGCCATCCAGCGCAGCAGGTGAGCAGGCCCGGTCAGCATGTATCGCTGCTTTTACGGTTGTGCTGTCTGAGGTGTGGTGGGTGGACGCCTTGGAGGCTGTGCTGCACATCAGGCTTGTGGAAGTTGTAGGCTCAAGATGCGCTGGGCGGAGAGGTGCTGCAGTGGGGTTGCCCATGCATGCAGTTAGCTGCTCTGAGCAACTCTGTTTGACTGGCTGGCAGGATGCCTAGCACCGTGGTGATAATAATGCTGCTGCTGCTGCAGGGCTGGTCTGTCTGACCCCCAACGGCCCATTGCCAGCTTCATGTTCCTGGGCCCCACGGGAGTGGGCAAGACTGAGCTAGCCAAGGCGCTGGCCTCGTTCCTGTTCAACACAGAAGATGCAATGGTGAGTGCGGGATTTGAACTGGCGTTGCAAGTGCTGTTGTTGAGGTTGAATGTTGGTTGGAACCTGGGTCGGTTTGCTGCGCATCGGCACGACAGCCACAGGCATTACAGCACTACTACAATCCAACTCATCCTGCAGAGGGACCTGCACCTGACACGCCAGCAGCGAGGCTGGCGCGCCAGGAGTTCCTGCACGCTTAGCTGCATAGTTGCTGGCCTGCAACCATCACACCACATAGCCGCATGTGCTTTTGCGCTGCAAGCGCACAAGGAAACGTACGGTGGGCACAGACATAGACAGTACTGCTGTGATACAAAACTGTCGCTGCACAGAACTTGCCACGCACTGGCGCATCGCTGCTTCTGACACACCGCCGCATGCACTGTTTCCCCACAGGTGCGCATCGACATGAGCGAGTACATGGAGAAGCACTGCTAAGATGTGATGTCTTCCTAAGCAACATATGACAATATTGTATGCGCTGTTTGTTTCCTGCAGGTGCGCATCGACATGAGCGAGTACATGGAGAAGCATAGCGTCAGCAGGCTCATCGGCGCTCCCCCCGGCTATGTGGGCTACGACGAAGGAGGACAGCTCACGGAGGCAGTGCGCAGGCGGCCATACGCAGTCATCTTGTTCGATGAGGTTGAGAAGGCACACGCAGATGTCTTCAACGTGCTGCTGCAGGTGGGGGGTTTTGTGGTAGCAGACTCAGGGTGGGGTTTGCGGCGTTGAGGTGTGATACGTGCGGCAATGGGTGTGAGGAGTCATTGGGGCAGCATGTGCAGCTGCCTGCGTCGCAAGACATGCTTTTCATCAGCTGTGGCCGCAGGGCCTGCACTTCCTGTCGGGCCGTGCGGCTGTTGTTCGTGCTGTGTTGGCTGCTGTTCATATTGTGGCAATGACAACTCACCTACACATACCTCCCAGCACCCCTTGCGCGCTGCTGCTGCTGTGTGCACACCCTAGCAGTAAAAGCAGCCTATCGCACTGCGTGGAGTCGCCGAAGTCTGTGCAAAACCAACGCTCTTTGCATCCTTGCATCTTTGCATGGCTGCCTGCAGGTGCTGGATGACGGGCGCGTAACAGACAGCCAGGGTCGCGTGGTGTCCTTCAAGAACACCATCATCATCATGACAAGCAACCTGGGCAGCGCTGCCGTCTTCGAGTCCCTGGATGACAAGGTTGCAGCACGCGACATGGTCATGATGGCGGTGCGCAGCCACTTCCGGCCGGAGTTCATCAACCGCATCGACGAATTCATCAGCTTCGATCCGCTGGAGCAGGAGCAGATCAAGGCCATCGTACGGCTGCAGGTGGGTGCATGGGCTTGCTGTCATGCGGTTTACCAGTGTCCTTGCCTTTGCCGCAATGGTGGCAGTGTGCTATGTACTGTGTGTCTCATTGGCAGGATAACCGCAATGGTGGTAGTGTGTCGGCAACTTGTAGAGTGCGGGAGCAGGCTGTCCTGCTTGCGCGTTTGACCCACTGGAGCAGCAGCAGGCCATCGTGCGGCTGCAGGTGCGCTTGGGACACAGCTTGTTCATGATTGCCTTCAACCTGCAGCAGCAAGGCAGCGCTGCCTGTAGTCAGCTCTGGTATTTGCTTGTCGTGCTTGCATCGTGTGTTGCTGACAGGGCTAGCTGGCAGGGTGTAGCAGGGTCTGGGGTGAGGCTATTGGGTTGTTGCTGGCGCGTCTGACCACTGCAGCAGGAGCAGATCAAGGCCATCGTGCGGCTGCAGGTGCGCTGGAGGGAACGCTTGGAATAGCTTCTGAGCCTGCAGCAGCCAACCTGCAGCAGGGAAGCTGTGCTGTCTGTACTCAAGTTTGACATGTGCTGCGCTGTACTTGGCATCGTGTGTGGTGCTGAATGAGCTGGGTAGCAGCGTGTGGGGTTTGGTGGTGTGGGGTTTTGATGTTGTGATGCATGTGTTGTGCCTTTTGCACTGCACAGACACCACAGCTGCTGTGCTTGCAGCGTCCGCTCTCACACCTATGCGGTATCTGCTGTCCTCACACTTTGCAGGTCAAGCGCGTTGCAGAGCGCCTAGCAGACAAGAAGATGAAGCTTGAGCTGCGTGAGTCAGCAGTAGACTACCTGGCCCGCCAAGGCTACGATCCAGTGTACGGAGCACGCCCTGTGAAGCGTGCAGTGCAGCGGGAGCTGGAAACAGGCCTGGCAAAGGCCATGCTACGAGGGGAGTTTGAGGAGGAGGACACTGTGATTGTAGACGCGGGACATGATGGGGGTCTGGTGTTCACTCGGGGACCCAAGGTGGACATGAATGTGTTTGCTGGGGAGGGGTATGCAATGGCGGGAAGCCGCTGAGCTGCATAGGTGTGTTGAATGGTTGTTGAATGGGTGAAGCGTGAGTTCATGATGGTGAAGTGCAAAGCATCTGCTGGATGTGAAGTTGTGTGAGGTGACGTAGCAGCAATGTGTCCACTGCAGCTGTTGTGGGGATGTTCCTGTCATGATGTGCACACGGCGCTTGCAATTGTGTTGCCTTTGTGTGCACATCTTTGCTGTGCGTGTTGACATCCAGCACG
Source organism: Tetradesmus lagerheimii (assembly GCA_902809745.2). Lineage (NCBI taxonomy): Eukaryota > Viridiplantae > Chlorophyta > Chlorophyceae > Sphaeropleales > Scenedesmaceae > Tetradesmus > Tetradesmus lagerheimii. Next base: position 23,351 of record CADDIJ020003125.1, read on the forward strand.
TGCAGGGCGAGGGCATGTGCACGTAAGCATTTACTGGAAGTTGGTCGATGGTCGATGGTCGATGTTTAGGCAGGATCGGGTGCTTGACGGGTTATCAACTCTCTTTCTTGTACCTGTGTTTGTGTCGTGAAACGACACCAGCCTCGCTCGACTAGAACCTTGAGCAGTCTTTCATTTTGCTGGTAGTCTCTGGCATGCCAAGTCTGCTCCGCGCCTCGCAGTTATGGCTATGACTGGTTTGCCTTGCATTGTGCCATACACATGTTGTGTTGACAGATGGGCACCTACATATCCTTACGTTCTTTGCCACGATGCACCCACCACAGAGCATGGCGTGCCAGTGATTTATGTGTGCAGCTGCTAAGCTGGTACAGCACGTGCACATGCAGTTCGTATGCATGTGAGAAGGCGCCTTGCGCACCTGTCATCATCCAATTGCGTGACCCCCATTTGGGAGGTGCCGCCGTGGTGATGCAGCAACTCTAAGCAATGCTGTGCAGCTGGAGCTATATGTGCAACCAGGACTTGCGCTTATGTTTATTCTCACCTGGGTGCTTAGGTGTCAGCTTGCATGTGTGGCGAGCAAGACTCCATGTGGCATGCATGTTACTCACCCTCGTCATGTGGCACACTGTGTGGCTGAAAGTGGCGTTGTTCAGCATGCCTGCAGTGGTAGCTGCTGTTGTCCCTGAGGCATTTCCTACCATAGTCTTTTGCATACAATGGCGCGCCTTATCCGCAGTGCCATTGCCTTGATAATGAAGCTGCTGGTTACCAGCAGCAGCTGCGCTAGTCAGTGCCTACTGCTCAGTAAGCACTGCTGGCAGCAGCTCCATGTTTCACTCATGTGGAATGTGCTCTTTTTCCTTATCACAGCAAATGCAGGCTAAAGGTTGTGATGAACAGTGTACGTCTCCTGTGTGTTCGTTGAGGTGTAATTAGACACTGCTTCAGGCCGATTCAGTTCAGGTCAACCCCACCACCTGCCGGGCTTTGAAGCTCCAAGGTTTGACCCAAAAGGTAAACCGACAGGGTCCACCAAATACCATATGCCAGTCACGAGTGCCAACAGCATGATCCACGCGTAAATTGGTGCATTTAGTGTCAGTACCGTGTACCATTGAGCTCAGTCAACAAAGGCGAGCTGCACAGTCGAGAGAAGAGGCGAGCAGTAGTTTGGTGGCAGCAACGTGCCCAGTCGCTCCTTCATGCAAAGCAGGGCACACGAGTTCAAGGGTATGACAGCTAGCGTTTTTGGTGCTTGCGGCCAATTGCGTGCCTGCTGCTGATCCGCTGCCAGGAGTTGTGTCGACCCCAAAAGCGCAGGCCTTAGCCTTGGATGCTTTGATCTGCGCAGGTTGCACATCACGTATCACAAGAATCTAGTATGGTGGCAAGGACTGCCGAAGTAGCGCACCAGCAGCACCACCAACAGCAGCAGCAGGACCAGCAACAGAGCAGCGCACTGCTTGATTCTCCTCAGCTAAAGGCAGCACTATTGGGTCATCACAGCGTATGCCAGGACTCGAGCCTGCTGCTTGCACTCTTGCAATCAAGCAAGCAGCTGCAGGCAGGGGCAGCAGCGCACTGTGCAGGCCAGCTGGCAGTCACAGTAGTGCTGCATGAACATCCTGCAGTGGTTGCACGAGGCTTTGCCGCATGGCTGCAGCGCCATGCTGGCCTGCTGCGTGAGCTGCACGTGGAGCTGTGCTGCCTCGGCAGTGATGGCTCTGCAGTGCTGCAGCGCTTGCAGGAACAGCAGCAGCAGCTGCAGGCACTGCAGAGCCTTGCACTGGACAACAAGCGCAGCTCATATGAAGATGGCTTGCAGGATGGCTGGGCAAATTCCCTGCTGTCACACCTGCCAGTGGGCTTGAGGCGCTTGCAGCTAACGGGGTTTGGGCTGGTAATGCAGCAAGATGCGCTAGCAGCCTTCAGCAGGCTGCAGCAGCTCACACAGCTGACAGTTGGCTTCAGCCCCTTCAGCGCGCTGCAGCATCTTCGACACCTGCGCAGCCTAGACATCACAGACTGTTGGGTAGAATCAGAGGATGCGCTAGCGCCGTTTGCCGGGCTGCAGCAGTTGACAGAGCTGCGTCTAGGCAAGCTGCAGCCACAGCAGCTGCGAGGGCAGCTGCCGCCTGCGCTGCAGCAGCTGGATGTGACACTCCTTGCGGACTTGGGGTCGCAGCACCATGAGCAGGCAGCAGCTTGGTTCAAGCAGCATGCTGGAGTTGTGCGGAGGTTGGTCCTGGATGGCGAGTGCTTGCAGTTCAGGGGAGAGATTGACTGGAAGTATGTGTGGGGTGAAGACGAGGCTTACAACGACACGATGGCTGCACTTGAAGTTGTAGCTGAGGCATTCGCTTCAGTGGCTGCAGCAGCAGCTGCGCCGCCAGTGCCAGGGACTGCTTCAACCACCACCACCACCAGCAGCAGCAGCAGCAGGTATCCCTTGCAGTCGCTGCATGTGGTTAACCTACCGTGGCTCTTAGATGCCAATGCAGTGCGCAGCCTGCCAGCCAGCAGCCTAACCGAACTGGAGTGCAGCATGAACTTCAGCTCTGGTCAGGAGCTAGTAGCAGCAATCAGCAGCTTGACAGCATTGCAGGCTCTGCGCATAGCGTATGCTGGCTGCCCACGGTACGCCATCGACGATGATCCTGCCATCATTGAACAGCCTGACAGTGTGCTGGCGCCGCTGTCAGCTTTGCAGCAGCTGACACAGCTGCAGCTGCCCATGGTGCGGGCTGCGCAGCTGGCACAGCTGCGGCTGCCGCGCCTGCAGCAGCTCACTGCTACCGCAGGCAGGATCAGACATAAGAGTGAAGAGGCAGTCAAGCTGCCACAGGAGTGCCCCCTGGAGCTCAGCCAGATGACAGCTCTCACGTGTTTGAAGATCGGCAGCAGCACCCTGCTGGCTTGCGACAGTTTGCCGGGCAGCTTGCACGCAGTGGATTGGAAGCTCCTGAGACCAGCATGGAGGGCAGGCCCCAACGCAGACGTTGCTAGCTTCAGCTTGCAGCCCCTGCAGCAGCAGCAAGGCTTGGAGTCGCTGCACCTGACCTTCCATGACATGCGGCCAGACCTGTGTCCTTCAGGGCTGCTGCATGGGCTGCAAGATGGTTACGGGCGAAGATATAACGACTACAAGTCGGACATGTGGCGCCTGAAAGAGAGCTCAGCTGAGCAGGGCATTGCTGGTGGTTCTGGACTAGCTGATGCTGCAACTGTGTGGGGCTGCATGCCGCTGAAAAGCGTGCGGCTTGCCGTTGGTCATGATCAGGGGCAGTATGTGTTTGGCAGGATGCCTACGTCTGCAGTGCAGGCGCTTGGCGCACTGCCGCTCACTGAGCTAGCTATCGTTGGGGGCGTACACATGCTAATACGTCTGGGGTTGGACATCACCCCTGCGCAGCTGGCTAAAGTGGTGCAGCGGCTGCTGCTGCTGCAGCACCTTCAGTTGGAGTACTTTGCCATGCGATGTGATGAGAGTGTTGTTGCAGCCACAGCAGCTCAGCAGCAGCAGCAGGGCATGCAGCCATACCACAGTGCTGCTGGGGTGATCGCCTTTATCTCAGCTGCTGCAGGGCTGCCGTCGTTGCACAAGTTGCAGCTGTGGCTGCCACTGATGCTGCAGCCGGCGGCAGCGCAGCAAGTCAAAGCTGTGTTGCGCCAGCAGCTGCCCAACTTGGGCAAAGTTAGATTGCAGGACACCCAAACTGAGATGTGGCCGAGGAATGACTAGGCATGACGCCTTACACATCACGGAGTCACACATGTGTACAGGCATGCTACTGGCGCGTAGTCCTGTTGTGCACGTTGAGAGGTGCCTTGACTGTGGTCGGTTGCGGCTGTGTTCAGTGGCATGCATACGCGGGTGTGTGTAGCATGCTAGTAGAGTTCAAGCATGCTAGTAGTTTGTTGACAGTTGACATTCAGACTTGAAGTTGGTGGCAACAGCCATTGCAATGCGTACATGCAGCAAATGCCTAATGTGGTCCTGCCTGACCACTGTAGCACCAAGCACTCTGTACACTGAGGACACAAGGGAAGAACCCAGGACATGCCCCTTCCATCCGTATTAAGCCCAGCACGACACCTCGACTGGGCTCCTAGCGCCGGACCCGAACCCTTACGAGCCAGCCAAAAGCTAGGATCGGAACCGCATGCCTGACTGGACTGGGGTTTGCCTAACCGTATAGGCGTCGCCTGACACGGTTTCGGCCTGGACTGGGACTGTTGTTCCCTTGCTGCATGTTACAACCACTTGATTTAAACGCATTGTAGCAGTGTGGTTGTTGAAGCTTATGGTGGTGCCCTGATTTCAGGCCTTGCTTTTGTATTGTGCCTGCACCCTGCTTCAGGATGCAGCAGCATCATGTGAAGATCATCATCTTGATGATGAGCCGCAGGCCTGTGTCAGTGGCACAACCATGCCATGCCTGCAGCTGGTGCTGCCTTTTGATTTCTTGAGACAGTGATACCTCTAGTCAGCTCGTGCGTTTCGCTTCGAGGTATGCTGCTTTTGCAGCTGCATGCTGAAAACTGTGCGGATTTTGATGCGGTGCAGTCTGCATTTGTCAGGATGCCTAAGGTGGGCAGCACTGCAGCAATAGCATGCCTGCTGCTGTTGCAGGAGCCTCCTGCCTGTACAAAGGCTTTGTCAGGTGCCGTGACAAACAGATCTGCTGCAATACATGCATGTACACCTTGGTGACCGCTGGTCTGCTTCATGCGAGTTGTGTAACCCTCCGCCACACTCCTACTAAGCTTTCAGGTTTGTGCAGCAGCAGCACGTCCAATGTGGCACTATTGACAAACAACAATCTGCAGGCATGCATGCATTTCGGAATGGAGATCTTCAAAAACAGGATTTGCTTTTCAGTTTGTCTTGCCAGGAGGTCTGAGGTCGAGCTACGTGCCGGCCGTCACCGGTGAGTTATCTGCAGGTTTCGCTGGCATTGCAATGGCACTGCAGTGACCAGCTGGCAGCTGCTGTGAGGTGGCGGGCTTCCCTTCAACAAGGGACTACAGGAGAGACGCAGGCCTCGTTCCCGCCATCATTACCGTGATTAACTTCTACATCTCTCTCCTCGCGCTGCTTTCAGCGGCATGCGCAACCGCCACACCAGCTTCGCAAGGTGGCTTCAGAAGCACTCGGCTGTGACGGTGGCATATGACAAGCGAGCCGAGCCATCTAAAACTAACAACCACCAACAAGAAATACATATATGCCACCTTCACGGGGGAAATGGGCATTCTCACCGCCCACCAACTCATCCCCCAACAACCAGGCTTCGGCGAGAGTATGCTAGCAAGCGCTTGCAGGAGTTTGGTGCTGGGGTGCGCTCCTTCACCGGCTCTTGTAGGTTTCGGACCGTCATCACTGGGCTGTAAAAGGCCTCATGTGATGGCTGGGCGGCTTGCAAGCAGGCCACGGGCCTGTGCACGGGCAGCAGGTCGTCTGGCTGCTATGGTTGTTCACTGCTTGGAAGCCACTGCCCGCTCAAGTCCAAGTCGTTGGACGTCTCACCAAACCTCCGTCAAACACGCCCGCAATGGCTTCCAGCATGCACACATGTTTGTCAATATGTCTCGTTTAGTTGCTGGGAGCAGCAGCCACTGAGAGCAGACAAGCACATTGCAACTACAGCAGGTAGGAAGCCACAACTGCATGGCTGGTGGTCTCGGTGCATGATGCATCATGTTGCATGGGGCCGGATGTGAGCACCTCCACGCGGTGGCCCTGGAAACACCCCAGCAAACGCTAGGGTGGCCAATCCAGCTCACAAAACAGTCGACATCACTGTCGCTGTCTATCTGTACTGGAAGGCACATTTAAGCAACAGAACTGCACCATCAGGGGCAGCATCAATGATAACCTGCTGCAGAACACGTGCGAGCATCAGCATCACACGACAACCACTGCATAAGAAGGCAGCCAGCGCAGTTATATGAATCATCAGCGTCAACATTGACAACACCAAAAGCATAAACGCTGCCGGGTATTGGACCAACACTAGCACATGCTCCTGCAACAGATTACACTCATGGCTGCACGCTGCTCTCCTCTCCTGACTAACAAGCAGCAGCAGCATCGTGCGCTCAACACGACGCACCACCTGAAAACATTGGACAGGCAACCGAGCTTGCAGCACCAAAGACCTGCCCGTAGCATTCACTTCACACCAACACTCTCATCGCGCAACCCTCCCGGACGCAAGGCTTGCGCAAGGGAACTCTGACTGGCGGGCGGAACGCACTGACGTAATGGAATGCATGCAGTGCAAGCCTAAAAGCAACAATACATACAAAAAAACGCTTTGATCAGCTGCTTGTGAGGCTGCCGCTTTCCTCTGCAACACCACACACTCAAAGGGCACCAAGCCAGGATCCAGACTCAATGACACACATGCTGCAGCAGCATCCTATGCATTAAATGCACGACCATCCATTATCACCTGACAACCAGCCGCGCACTCACATCAGAGCTGGCAGTACCGCCAGTACCAGTAGCGCTCACCATCGCCCAAACCCCTTGCTCATACCCCTTCGAGCTCATCATCCATCTCTCCATACATCTTGCGCAGCTTCTCAATCAGCTCCTCCTGCGGCTGCCACAGCCCCCTGCCAGCAGCCTCCAGGCAGCGGCCCAGCACGTTGCGGAAGGCCTGCGGGTTACTGGCCTTCAGCTGCGCAGCCATTTCTGGATCTAGGACGTACGTATCTGCAGCCTGCAAGCGTGAAAGGCATGCACAGGCAGACATGCAGGGGTTAGCAGGTGTGAGCTGGGAACAGGGAATTTCATGAGGCCTGAGGGTTGCTGGCCTTCAGCTGCGCAGCCATCTCGGGATCTAGCACGTACGTGTCTGCGGCCTGCAAGCGTGGGCAGACACGCAGGGTTGAAAATGAGGGGGTTAGATGTTTTGAACAGGATGTTTCGATGGCCTGAGGGTTGCTGACCTTGAGCTGCGCAGCCATCTCGGGATCTAGCACATACGTGTCTGCAGCCTGTAAGCGTAAGATGCCGCAGTGGGCAGACACGCAGGGGTTGCAGGGTTTGAACAGGGAGCTTCACAAGAGACCAGGGGGTTGCTGGGCTTGTGCGGCGCAGCCACCTCAAAATCAAACACGTTCGTGTCAGCAGCCTGCAAACACATCAGCGCAACGGAAAAGGTGTTGACTGCAGCAGAGAGCCGAGGATTGAGGCCGGGATATCATTGAAAGCAGTTTGCAGCAGGCACACGTAGCTGGCATTCAGCTGCGCGGCCGCTTTCTGACCTAGCACATGCACATGTCTGCAGCCTGCAGAGGCAAGGGCAAGGAGCACAGCAGAGAGTGGTCAGCCCCCTGCCAGCAGCCTCCAGGCAGCGGCCCAGCACGTTGCGGAAGGCCTGAGGGTTGCTGGCCTTGAGCTGCGCAGCCATCTCGGGATCCAGCACGTACGTGTCTGCGGCCTGCAAGCGTGGGCAGACACACAGGTTTAGAAGCGAGGGGGTCAGAAGGTTCGAGCGGGAAACGTCAGACGGACTGCGGGTTGCTGGCCTTGAGCTGCGCAGCCATCTCCGGATCTAGCATATATGTGTCTGCAGCCTGCAAGCGTCAGACGTAGTCGGCAGACACACAGGGTTTGAACGAAAAGCGTCAGAGGTCTGCGGGTTGCTGGCTTTCAGCTGCGCAGCCATTTCGGGATTTAGCACGTGTGTGTCTGCAGCCTGCAAGCGTAAGACACAGTCGGCAGGCACGCAGGGGTTGCAAGGTTTATACAGGCAGCTTCAGAAGGCCTGCAGTTGTTTGCTTTCAGTGCAGGGGTGAGAAGGTTTGAACAGGGAACTTCAAAACGCCTGCGGATTGCTGGCCTTCAGCTGCGCAGCCATCTCCGGATCAAACACGTACGTGTCTGCAGCCTGCAAGCGTAGAATGCATGTAGTAGGCAGACACGCAGGAATTACAAAGTTTTGACATGAAGCTTCAAAAGGCCTGCGGGTTGCTTCCAGCTGCGCAGCCATGTCAGGGTCGAGCACGTACATGTCTGCAGCCTGAAAAAGAACCAGGAACCAGGGTGTGGAGCAGAGCAGGCGGTGATCACACTCGAACTCCTCAAGCAAAGCCCCACCTGGTGTCAAGTGAAGCTGTCTGTGTAGCCTACTGTGCCGCCGCACCCCAGCAGCGCCGTCGAAGCCCATACCCCGCCCTTTTGCCATACAGCACCACCAAACCATGTAGAGACAGCAACAAGGGCAGCAGCCCTTGAACCAAGCGCCAAAAGCAAAGCCCCACCTGGTCCCAAGTGAAGCTGTCTGTGTAGCCCACTGTGCCGCCCCACCCAAGCAGCGCTGTCATGCGAGTGCTGATCTCATACGCGCCGCCGCTGCCCTGCGCTGCCATGGCCTGCGCCCAGCGCGGATTTAGCAGCTTGGAGCGGTACTCCAGGCGCAGCACTTCTTCCAACTCCTTGGGCTCCACTTTCTTGCCGTACGTCTCAATGATGCTGCAGGGGACACAGGGCAGGCAGCAGCAGCAGCAGGCAGGAGCATGTTAGAGCACGCGTTGAGCAGCTTGGAGCAATACTCCATGCGCAGCACTTCTTTCAACTCCTTGGGCTCCACTTTCTTGCCGTACGTCTCAATGATGCTGCAGGGGACAGGGATCAGGAGGCAGCAGCAGCAGCAGCAGGCGGGGGCATGTTATAGCCACGTTGAGCAGCTTGGAGCGGTACTCCATGCGCAGCACTTCTTCTAACTCCTTGGGCTCCACCTTTTTGCCGTACGTCTCAATGATGCTGCGCGGGACAGGCAGCAGCAGCAGCACGAGCATGTTAGAGCGCGGGTTGAGCAGCTTGAAGCGGTACTCCAGTCGCAGCACCTCTTCCAACTCCTTTGGCTCAACTTTCTTGCCGTATGTCTCAATGATGCTGCAGGAGACAGGCAGCAGCAGCAGCAGCGGCAGGCAGGCAGGTGCATGTTAGAGACACGTTGAGCAGCTTGGAGCGGTACTCCAGTCGCAGCACTTCTTCCAGTTCCTTGGGCTCCACTTGCTTGTCGTACGTCTCAATGATGCTGCAGGGAGACAGGCAGCAGCAGCAGCAGCAGGCAGGTGCATGTGTGACCGCGGGTTGAGCAGCTTGGAGCGGTACTCCAGGCGCAGCACTTCTTCCAACTCCTTTGGCTCAACTTTCTTGCCGTAGGTCTCAATGATGCTGCAGGGGACTGGGGACAGGCAGCCGCAGCAGCACGTGTGTCCGCAGGTTGAGGAGTTTAGGAGCGGTACTGCAGACGCAGAACCTCCTCCAGCTTAGAGTGCCATACGTTGCGGAGATGCTGCCCAAACAAGGTGACCAGCAGCACCAGCGGCAAGAACAGTACGCCTCTTTGCATGACAATAGAATTGGCACCACCACGCAATGGGCAGGCGTGCATGCAGGACACACTTCTGCAGCCCAGCGCACCAACACAGTCAGCGCATACATTCGGAACAAACAGTAGCACCCCTCCTGTAGTGAACTTCATGCAGTGACCACACATCATGCAGTGCAGCTCACAACACCTGCACCAAACAGACTGTCCTCAACGTGCTGCTCCGCCACAAGGGCTGCAGCACAAACACAGCTCGCCACACAGCGCAGCTGCTGACGCCGCAGAGCACCACAATCGCACCTGCAGCCCACTGCCTTGCCCTTGCGTGCGTTCTTTGCTGCTGCCACCAGTGCTCCAGTGTTGGCATAATACTCCTGCAGCAGGGCCAGCAGCAGCAGCAGCAGCAGCAGCATTCACACACAGCAGTCAACAACGGCACAAGCAGACGCAGTGGGGCGCCACAGCGGTGTGGGGTGTGAAGCCAGCAGTAAAGCAGCCTGCACGGTGCATGCTGCTGAAAATTCAGCGCAGCACAATCACTTTGGGCAAAAAGGCCCTGCATCGGATGCAACACTGACATAGTCTGCTGGCTATGCAGGCAGACACCGTGACACGCGGATAGACACTGGCAGACACACAAGCAGGCAGGCCTAGGAACCACAGCCGCAAGACACGCAGGCACAGTCAGTGCAGCAAATCATCCAATAACAAACACATGCACGCCTGTATCCTCACCCGCATACCCGTCACGCCCATACTCCACGCTGTCAATCCCACAACACACAGGCACACAATCAGACGAACACACACAGCTACACTAACACACAGACAAACCACACCTGGATGTCGGTCAGCCCGTACTCCACGCTGTCAATCTCCTGCACCAACACGAAGATACACAAACACACGAACACACACACACAACTACACTGACACACAGACGAACCCCACCTGAATATCGGTGAGCCCGTACTCCACGCTGTTAATCTCCTGCACTAACACCAAGACGCACAATCAAATGAACACACAGCTACACTAACACACAAATAAACCGCACCTGGATGTCGGTCAGCCCGTACTCCACGCTGTCAACCTCCTGCACCAACACACAGACACACAATCACACCAACACACACATAGGCACAAACACAAGAGCGTTGCCTCTAGCCCCACCTGGATGTCGGTCAGCCCGTACTCCACGCTGTCAATCTCCTGCACCACGCGCTCACAGCTGCCCAGCAGCGACTGCAGCACCTCAGGCCGCGCCACGCCCCGCTCACTACCCTTGCCTGCAGCAGCAGCACAAAACATCCGTGTAAGTGCCACACCGCAGGCAGGAGCTTGCAGCAGGCCACGGCGATTGCCCCGTTTGTCCCACAGCAGGACATGCCAAAGCAGCCTGGCTGATGGGTACAAGCAGACGACAGTGCGACTTTCATAGCAGATGGGAGCCATCCTCCTGCAAGCGCAACTGCTCACCATAGCTGAAGGCGTTGCGTGCTGCCCAGGTGTCCCCAAGCTCAGCGCTGTTCTCCCAATTGCCTGCTCCCACACGCTCATTCACCATGCTGCCATAATCCCCTGCAGGATTACTAAACAGACGCGCACTTGCACCTGCTGTGACGCCCTGCTGCTGCAGTGCGCGAGCATGCTTAGCGATGTAGTTCATGTGCTCGGGCTCATCTGCTGCTGCTGCGCGTGCAAAGAGGTCGTCGAGCAGTTCGACGACGTTCTGGAACGCGTCGCGGAAGATGCCGCTCATGTTGCAGAGGCAGTCGACGCGTGGGCGGCCGTCCATCTCTGAGAGAGGGATGAGCTCGTACCTGAATCAAGTGGCACACAGGAGGGACATCAAGTGTTGTGCATTGTGGACAGGGTTAGGAATAGCTACATACTGCGTGGTCTTGTTGGGGGCCGATGGCGTTGATGCTATGGCTTGATCTGGTAATTTGATGATGATGATGATGATGATGATACTGCGTGGTCTTGTTATGGGTGCCTGCAGGAAGCGCGACACAGGATAGTGTGCATATGCAAGGTATCGTGAACTGTGCAATTCGGTGATCATGCGCATGCGCAGCGTTAGATGCCGCTCGTGTTGCAGAGGCAATCGACGCGCGGGCGGCCGTCCATCTCTGAGAGAGGGATGAGCTCGTACCTGCCAGAGAGATGCAGGACAGGGCAGTGACAAGAGGAAACATGAGCTCCCCTTGCGCACTACAGCGTGGACTTGCGAACTGCAGACTCAACACCAGACACCACAAAACGGCTGGTGCAACACATAGATTCCCAACCGTGTCAAGAATCAGGCTTTGCATGCAGTCTGCAATCACAAAGGACAGCCAGTTCCCGCAAACCCACCGTGCAATGCGGCCAGTGCCTTCTTTCACAGGCCGCGCCCCCACCATGTGCAGCACCATCGCCACGCTCTCTCCCTTGGTCTTGATGGCATCCAGACCCCACAGATTGATTGCAACGGTCTCAGGGTATGCGCCGTCATTTGCTGCGCGGTGCGCATCCAGGATGGCCTGTGCTGCCTGAGCTCCGCGGGCTTCTGCTGCTGGGCCAGGCATGCGGTAGGGGTCCAGAGCATGGATGTTGCGGCCTGCAACGCAGCAAAGGAGCGGCAGGTGCGAGGTACAGATGTGTTCGTCAGCACAGCATAAGGATGAATATCAAGGTACCTGCGGCTGTACCACACATGCGCCAGGGATCCAGACCATGACGTCCTCAGTGCGTACCACACGGCATTGTCAGCGTCATGCGCCTTGTACTACCACGCCTGTGCTCCCGTGTTTGTTGCTGTGGGGATGTTGACAGCAGTACTAGATGTAACGCTGCAACCAGACCCACCTGTGGGCAGTAGACTGGGTGCATTTGTCAGTAGGTCTCCCCCTCTGCTTCAGGCGGAACCCAAGCACCGTCCAGTGCTCACCACCCAACCCCAGAAACCAGAAAAGCATATGCATCAACACACCCGTCCTTGAACCGCACCCATTGCACCCACCTGTGGGCAGTACACCGGATCCATCTCGCAGCACGTCGCCTCCGGCTTCTGTGGGCACCAAACCCATGCAACGAGCAAGGATATGCATCAACACACTCATCCTTGCACCGCACCCACTGGTGGGTCCATCTCGCAACAGGTCTCCTCCTGCTTCAGGCGGCACCCAAGCGCCGTCCAGTGCCCGCAGCAGCCCTGCCAGTAAATATGCAGCCTCACTATAACCCCCAGCTACCTGGGACGCTCTCAACGCACCCTCAACACATTGCCTCCTCCTGCAGCTAGCTCAAGCCACCTTCCAACCGCAGAAGATAGCAAGCATATGCATCAACACACCGCTCTTTGCGCGCAGGTAGACACCCACCTGTTGGCAGCACACCAGGGCCATCCCTCAGCAGGTCCCCTCCTGCTTCAGGTGGCACCCAAGCGCCGTCCAGTGCCCGCAGCAGTCCCCCCAGCTCCTCCGTGTTGCGCAGCAGCAGCCCACGGATGTTCTCCGCCTCCTGCAGCAGCTGCAGAGGATCGGCTGCTGCTGCTTCGGGTGCGGCTGGCGCAGCAGCACGCACCGCAGCAGGCTGCGCAGGGGATTGCAGTTGATTCATCAGATAGGGGGCGGCAGCGGCAACAGCAGCGGAACATGATGTCAGCATAGGCACCGCACAAGAAGCAGGTGCACAGGATCTGCCGCTGCCTCTGACACAGCTGGTGCCGCAGCACGCACCGCAGCAGGCTGCACAGGGGTTCGCGGTAATTTCATTAGGTAGGGATTGGTAGCGGCAGCAGCGGCGGCAGCAGCAGCGGCAGCAGCGGCGGCAGCAGCAGCGGCAGCAGCGGCGGAACAACGATGACAGCAGAAGCACGCACAAGAAGCAGCACCGCAGGAAGGAAGAAGAGGTGCAGTGGCAGGCATTGGACGGGCAGATTGTAACGCAGGCTGAGAACCGAAAGTCAATGTTGCGCAGCAGCAGCCCACGGATTTTCTCTGCCTCCTGCAGCAGCTGCACAGGATCAGCTGCTGCTGCTTCTGGTGCGGCCGGCGCGGCAGCACGCACTGCAGCAGGCTGCGCAAGAACACTGGCAACAGGTGGGAGACGGCAGCAGCAGCAGCATAGCACTGATGTCAGTATAGGCATGCGCAAGAAGCACGTGCACAGGGTCAGCTGATGCTGATCCTGGTGCGGCCGGTGCGGCAGCACGCACCGCAGCAGGCGCACAAGATATCGGCGGATTTCATGTGGTAGGGGGCGGCAGCGGAAGCAGCAGCAGCAAATTGATGTCAGCATACGTAGGCATGCACAAGAAGCAGGCAGGAAGTGGAAGTGCAGTGCCGGGTGGTAAAGGAGCAAAATGAGGCGCAGGCTGACAACCTGTTCAATGTTGTAACCTTGGATTCAACCTACCTGGTTCCATGCAGCCTCCAGTGCTGTGCGTGCTGCATCCACACCGCGACCTTCTGCCAGCACATCCACTGCCTCCTGCGGCAAGCTGTCACCGTAGTAGGCTCCAAGGTACTGCGCCAACTGGTTGTTGCTGGGGGGTGCTCCCAGCACGTGCAGCCCCTCACTAAACAGGCGGTTTTCCAAGGTTTGGAGGTACGTGTGCAGGCGCTCGCACCACTCCAAGAACTCCTGCAAGGCGACACAGACATGACAAAAGCCTGATCAACGCAGGCAGTTGCTGAACATGGGCTCTGAAAGGCTGTGGGTATGTGTGAAAAGCGCACAGCATGACAGCAGCTGCTGCTACGCAATGGCCTGAACCACAACGGTGGTCTGCGGAGAGATGCTGTCTTGACCGAGGACACAGCACGTTGCCAGGCTGCAAGTGTGTCTGCTGCTACTGTACCTCATCCTCCACTGCTGCTGCCGCCTCTGCGCTCATCTCAAGCCCCTCCCGCAGCAACAGTGCCTGCAGCCCTTACATTGAAATCAGTACCTTGCCCATGAAAACCACAGCATTACGCAATATCCCAACGCACCCCATCCTCTACTGCTGCTGCCGCCTCTGCGCTCATCTCCAGCCCCTCACGCAGCGGGCAGTCTGCCTGCAGCCCCGATGCCTCCACATTGCCTGCAATCGCATCCTTCAGATTGTGCACGCTGCCTGGGTCGCTGCGCACGTCAGCGATCAAGTCACGCAAGATGGACAACTGCTTGTAGAGCCCTGCAAGCGTCAAAAGGATAGCAAGATAAGACAGCAGTGACTCAAGTTAGTGCAGCATGCGTGATCAGGAATGGGGTGTTCATCGGTGATCAAGTCACGCAGGATGGAGAGCTGCTTGTAGAGCCCTGCGGGCACGAAAGGCAGGAGCGCAACAGGCCTCATCCAATGAGCGATACACGCCGTGCTGTGCATCAGCATCAGCAATGACAACATGCAGCATGCGCAACAACACCGCACTGCAGTCTCTCACAAGCAGCTGCACAACAGCAGCAGAGCACGCACCTGCGCGGCCGTATGGCGGCACGTTGTGCGAAACGATAGTGCCGTAGCCCCTGCGCTTTGCGACGATGCTCTCACTGGGATTGTTGGCTGCGTAAAGGTAGACATTGGGTAGCGGGCCCAGCAGCACATCACTCCACGACAGGCCTGCAGGACAAGCGGCAAAACGGCACCAACAGTGAACCCATGAACATATTGGCAAGGCAGACTGCTTGAAAACAAGGCAGGGGGCCCAGCAGAGCGTCACTTCAGGACAGGCCTGCAGGACAAGCGGCAAAACGCCACCACCAGTGAACCCATGCACATAATGGCAAGGCAGGCTGCCCCAAACCAAGGCAGCGGGCCCAGCAGCATGTCACTCAAGGACAGGCCTGCAGCACAAGTGGCAAAACAGCACCACCAGTAAACCCATGCACATATTGGCAAGGCAGGCTGCCCCGAAACGAGGCAGCAGGCCCAGCAGAACGTCACTTCAGGACAGGCCTGCAGGACAAGCAGCAAAACGGCACCACCAGTGAACCCGTGCAGATATTGGCAAGGCAGGCTGCCCCGAAACAAAGCAGCAGGCCCAGCAGCACATCGCTCCACGACAAGCTGCAGGACAAGCGGCAAAGTTGCAGTTGGGTGTTCACATCTGGTGTGCAGCAGACAAGCAGGCGTCATCATTGCTCCGTTATGTGCAGAGACTGGCAAGAGCGCAGAGCACTTGGGCATAGGCAGTCCCACCAAAACACATCAGAATGTATGCGCTGCTGGTTGTTGCCGCGCACATCACATGCACTGTGTGCACTTTTGAAGTTCTCTCAGGCAGCGCAAGACAGAGCGAGCATTCCCTGCTGTATGCAGTGTGCATCCATTGACCTGCGCACCTGCTTGCGCATCCATTTAGTCAACAGATGCGGCGAACAAGATCCACGCCGCTGGAGCTAGGTACAAGACATGCAGCCAGCGCAGACGTCAACATAGCACACCGCCAGGTTACCCTACCACAATGCAGCCGCACCAGCTGCTGCCGCTCACCTGTGTTGCCCAGCGGCTGAGTTGCACCAGCTGCTGTCGCTCACCTGTGATGGTAGGAGGTGTGGAGGCGCATGAGGTTCTCCTCACCAACACACACGCCCCCTCCCCTACTCACGCGGGAACACACCACGCGTAGCTCATTCATATCATTTCACGCACCTGTGTTGCCCAGCGGGCTGCCAGGCAGCCACTCCACGGTGCCGTGCATGCCAAAGTGGATCAGCGCATCCGCTGCGTACACCTGCAAAAAGCATGCAAGGTGGCGCACAACAGGTCAGCCGCTGACACTATTGTCGCATGGAATCTTATGACCAGCCAGTGCTCCTCTAGTTGTATGCTCTCTCCCACACTGGCTGTCCTCATGCCGCCAGCATACACCGACATACCATGTGCACGCAAACCCAAGGGCGAATGACACAACATACACACAAGCCATGCACAACCCTTCCTACTTCCTAGCGCCATCCACATGTGCACGCAGACCCTCACCTCCTGTAGCCACTTGTATGCTGCTGCATACTGCGGGTGTGGCGTCAAATCCCGCTCAAACAGCAGCCGCATGGGATCCCCTTCAAGCCCCAGCAGCGGCTGCACCCCCACCCAAAGCTTGCCCAACTGCACTCCAGGAATCAGCCACGTGCCGTTCATGGTGCTGTTGATGCCGCGATACGCGTTAAGGTTCCCCCACTGCGCCTCCATGCGTTTGACAAGAACGTCATCGTCTGGCAGGTACGGGATGGGGCCCCATTCGGTTGGGCCCCAGTTGCGAGGGAAGGTGAGCATGTCGCGCAGCTGGGTAGGTGAGATCTCTGCTGCTGCTGGGGTGACTCCCCATGGCGCTGCAGGGCCCCCACCAAGCGCCTTGATGCCTGCGACAACAATGAAGGAATTACAAAGCACAACATAGGTTCAGGGACACCCTTGTGACATACAGGTGTATTGAGCAGTTACAGCTCCAGAGGCAAAGCAAGTAAAAGCTATGTTGCTGCTGGGGTGACGCCCCATGGGGCTGCAGAGCCACCACCGAGCACCTTGATGCCTGCAAAAGCTGAACACACAACAACAAGAGCAGTTCAGCTGACCCTTTCGTGGCAAGATGCTGTACCAAGCAGTTGTAAGGCAATGCAAGTAACGGCTGTGTTGCTGCTGGGGTGGGTGACTCCACATGTGGCTGCAGGAACCACCGCCAAGACCCTTGCTGCCTGCAAAAAACACAGCAGACAGAGACCACGGACAATCACGCATCTTCATGTCATGCACCTGCACTGATCCCCTCACCACTGACTTCGCTACCCACCGCCTGTTGATAGCACACCACACAACATCCCCACCGAGCCCACCTGCCGCTCCCTTGCTGACTGTTCGCGGCTCCTCCTGCGCCTTGAGCGTCTTGAGCAGCGCCTCACCCAGCGTAAACCCCACACCCTAAACCTAACTCTACACCCTAAGCCCACCTGCTGCGCCCTTGCTGACTGTTCGCGGCTCCTCCTGGGCCTTGAGCGTTTTGAGCAGCGCCTCCCCCAGCCCAGCCAGTGCGTCTTTGCCTTCAGGCAGGGGCCCCAGGTCGTACCCAGCTTCCTATGAAGCACAGCCAAGACAGGAAGTACAAGAGGCCACAAAGCAGCAGCAAGAAAGGTGTCAGCAGCGGCTCGCTCTATTCAGCCGATACCTCTTTATACCGACAAAGCACGCCCAAATCAAAGCCAGCTTCCTGCAAGCAGCTACACATGCAAAGCAACAACAGCCTGTGTGTAAGCAGCGCCTCCCCCAGCCCAGCCAGTGCATCTTTGCCCTCAGGCAGGGGCCCCAGGTCGTACCCAGCTTCCTGTGAAGCACGGCAAACAACGAAAAAGACACAGACAGGCAGGATGAGAAGCCTGCACAGCAGCAACAGCCTGCGAGTAAGCAGCGCCTCTTTGCCTTCAGGCATCGGCCCCAGCTCGTACCCGGCTGCCTGCAAAGGGAGTGCAACAGAAGAAACCAGAGCGCTAAGAAGCCAAAAGCACAGCCGTAGCGTCAGCAGACAGGTGGTAGGCTTGCCGCACTGCGCATGTGAAGCTTTGCATGCTGTAGCAATTGCAGTGGCTGTGGAGAGAAACGGTGCTTGGTGTGGCTGGCAGTGGCAGATGGGCATAGGCAGGCCGCCGGCGCATGTGCATGCGCCTGCCAGGTGCAACAGCAAGCACTCCGAGGCCGTTGCACGTCTCCTGCAATGCTGCCAGCAGCGGATATGCGCTTGAGCCTGCAACAGTCCAGGAACTAAAGCATCAACGCACCTGCAGTGCTGCCAGCAGGTGCTCCAGAAAAAACGGCACATAAGCCAGACCTGATACGCGCTCGAGCCAGCCAGATGCAACATCTCCCAACCATCATCAATAGGTTTCATCGTGATGATGAACACATCCTCACCTGCAGCGCTGCCAGCAGCTGCTCCAGCAACTGCGGCACGTTGAGCAAGACTTATATACGCTTGAGCCTGCCAGACAAAACCGTTCAGGAACGTACAAACGAACCAACAAACGAACAAACGAACGAACGAACGAACAAGCGAATCAACGCACCTGCAGTGCTGCCAGCAGCTGCTCCAGCAACTGCGGCACGTTGAGCAGCGCTAGTATGCGCCTAGCTTCTGCGTGATACACAAATTGACAACATCATCAGGAACTCACCCGCACCAGCAGAGCTGCCAGCAGCTGCTCAAACGACTGCAGCATATGGAGCACTGATTCGCGCTCAAGCCTGCCAGGTGCAACATCTCACACCCATCATCAATATGCTTCATTGTGATGACGAATTTGTTCTCACCTGCAGTGCTGCCAGCAGCTGCTCCAGTGACTGCAGCAATTCAGCAATTGATTACACGCGCTAGCATAACAGATGCGATAGTTCAGGAACAAAATCATCCACTCATGCTCACCTGCAGTGCTGCCAGCAGCTGCTCCAGCGACTGCGGCACGTTGAGCAGCGCTGCTGTGCCTGTTGCGCCCACTCCTGGCGGGAAGCCGTACAACATCAGCGCCAGGCGACGCTCAGAGGGCGGCGTGCGGCGCAGCCCAACCCACCTGCAAGCACAGCAGCAAACAGCAGACAGCAATGCCAGAAAGACTGTCAGCGTAGGTATAGTTTATGTGCTGCGGTGCATCATAATGATCGCCGCTCAGAGGGCGGCCTGCAGCGCAGCCCAACCCACCTGCAGGCACAGCAGCAACAAAATGGCAGCAAAGTCAGGATAAGTATCAGCATAGGTGCTGTGCTGCACGTACATCATGGTGACCGCCGCTCAAAGGATGGCGGGCGGCGCAGCCCAACCCACCTGCAAGCACAGCAGCATGAAGCAGACAGTGGCGCCAGAAAGGCTGTCAGCATACGTGCTGTGCTGCGGCACATCATGATGATTGCCGCTCAGAGGATGGCGTGCGGAGCAACCCCAACCAGCCGCACGCACAGCCATGAAGCAGCAGACAGCAGCGCCAACAACATTGTTGACAGAACCGTTGCCGCAGCACAGCGGTGGCCGCACTGGTGTGGGCTGATCTAGTGTTACAGTAATGGCTTCACAAAAACTGCCGGAAGGACAAGAGGCAGAGTGATCAATAGCACATCAAACCACAAGGTGAATCAGCAGCGCTACTTGTGAATGCGGCTGGTGAGCCTGGTCACTCTTTCCGGCACCAGGAAGTTGTCATCACCTACCAGCCCACCCAGCAACGTACTGTACACACCAAATAACAAATTGCTGCTCACTTGTGGATGCGGCTGGTGAGCCTGGTCACTCTTTCTGGCACCAGAAAGATGTCATCACCCACCAGCCCACCCAGCAACGTACTGTACACACCAATACAACAAACTGCTACTCACTTGTGGATGCGGCTGGTGAGCCTGGTCACTCTTTCCAGCACCAGGGAAATGTCATCACCCACCAGCCCACCCAGCAACATAACATACTGAATACACCGCTGTCACAAGCTGCCCTTCACTTGTGAATGCGGCTGGTGAGCCTGTTCACTCTTTCCAGCACCAGGAAGATGTCATCACCCACCAGCCCACCCAGCAACGTACTGTACACACCAAATAACAAATTGCTGCTCACTTGTGGATGCGGCTGGTGAGCCTGGTCACTCTTTCTGGCACCAGAAAGATGTCATCACCCACCAGCCCACCCAGCAACGTACTGTACACACCAATACAACAAACTGCTACTCACTTGTGGATGCGGCTGGTGAGCCTGGTCACTCTTTCCAGCACCAGGGAAATGTCATCACCCACCAGCCCACCCAGCAACATAACATACTGAATACACCGCTGTCACAAGCTGCCCTTCACTTGTGAATGCGGCTGGTGAGCCTGTTCACTCTTTCCAGCACCAGGAAGATGTCATCACCCACCAGCCCACCCAGCAACGTACTGTACACACCAAATAACAAATTGCTGCTCACTTGTGGATGCGGCTGGTGAGCCTGGTCACTCTTTCTGGCACCAGAAAGATGTCATCACCCACCAGCCCACCCAGCGGCACCGTATCAATGGCTCCATCAAGCTCTGGCAGGCTGTACAGCACCACCGACTGCATCGCAGAAAGGAAGCAGCAGGAACAGCAAACTGTCAGCAAGCAGTCAAGCACAAGCGCTGCGTGCATCATAACACCCTAGCGCTTTTGCACATTCTATAATGCCGTGAAAATTGTATCAACAGACCGGACGAGCAACTCGCTGTGACAGCAGGTTGCTTCGCTTGTTGAAGTAACCCCCCCCCCCACGACTATTGCTGCAACACA
>CADDIJ020003127.1:0-31288 GCA_902809745.2 Tetradesmus lagerheimii
GGAGCAGTGCTCCCTCTTTCTTCCGCTCCTGAGGGGCGCGGGGCCGATGGCGTTGATGCTATGGCTTAATGGGTAACATGATGATGATGATGCATCATCAGCAGCCACATGGGTGGTCAAACCCTAATTCATTATTGTACCTGGGCATGCACTGCAGGGCCACGCTGGTGTGGCAGTCAGCCCTGCACGCTGTTCCACTCTTTGATGTTGGGTCTTTGCTTTTGTGTAAGGACTAGTGACATGCATAGGCGCAGTGTCAGCTGCTCTGCAGCTGTAGGAGACGTTTTGTAGTAAAGAGCAGAGACATGGCTCTCTCGCTGTTTCGATGTTTCAAAAGCAACAAAAAGATAAGTCCAAAGCCAACAGAGCCAGCTGGTGATCAGCATGTGGTCAACAGCACTGCACCGCGGAAAAAGGCCCATGTCGACTTCAGCCTGCCAGTCCCACGATCATCACTTGATGTAACGCCGGGGAAACAGAGCAAGGCTGCACTAGACGACACAGCAGCGCTTGCGAAGAGGCTAGCGACCCTGTTGCACCTGCAAGTAGACCCTGGAAAACTCGCAGCAGCAGAAGACAGCCAGTGTGCACAAACACCCAGTGCAGTGCCGCTGGGGCTCCGGGCTTTCAGCAGACATGCGCCTGATAGTGTCAGCAAGCTTCATGACGACCCAATTCAGCTAGCCACCCTTGCTGGGCACGCTGGTGAGTAGGATGCCTTGCGGCGTGCAGCAGCTTCACACGCCACAGGCGTTGCGTAGATGTGACAGCTCATGCAGTGTGCAAGCCATGCATGTCTGCACCACAATGAAGCCAGTCATATGCTTAACATCAACTGGGATCGTGCGCTCATACAGCTGTGTGCGCTTGCTGTTGATACTGGAACGTGTGCAGGACCATTGCCAGTTGTCTCGTACGCTTCGCTGCAAGCAGCATTCCGCAGCAGCCTGAACGCAATTGCAGTTGTGCGTGTCACCAGTGAGGCCGCAGCACAAAGCAGCGGCGGCGGCGAACCGACAGCCACTACCAGCGGCTGGCATAGGCATGCTGCCGCAAGGCGTTACAGCAAAGCTGGCAGCATCAGCTTAGCAGGGCACAAACGGCTGCAGCAGCAGCACCAGGAAGAGGAGCTGTTCCATCAGCTGCGCAGTGCAGCCACCAGCCACTGTGGCGTGCGTGGTGGCAGTCAGTCAGCGCGGTTCTTCAGCAGCAGTGATGGCGGAGACGATGCAGCACCAGGTGGGCAGTGTCGTCCTGCAAGCAGCTGCATGGACGCCACTAGCAGAATTTGCAATTGCTCTGTGCAGCTGCCAGGGATTGCTGCACCTAGCGGCATGAGTCTGCATGCATAGGAAGTCATCTACTCAAGCGACAGCTCAGCAGCGGTGCTGTAGGTGCCAGTGACTTCTGCCTCGCACAGCGCTACAGACCTGCAGCTGTTTATTGATATGCATGTTTTAGGCTTGTCACCTGTGCTGTTGCTGTGCAGTTTTTGGGTCTGCCACTAGGCCATGCTCAAGGGTGGCTGAAGAACCAGTTTCAGCAGCGGGAGCAGCGGCAGGAGCAGCAGCAGTGGCTCAGCTGGAGCCTGTGTACCTCAACAAAGCTTTGCAGTGCATGCTGGAGGTCAAGAACGCAGAGGACTACACATACACAATGGACAGGCAGCTGGCACGCAACCCCATGCTGGCGATGCTCTTTGCCAACTGTGCGCGGCAGCTGCTTGCAGGAAAGGCGTGCTGCGTGAAGCAGTACATGCCGATATTCAGCAGCGCAACCAGTGTGGCGCCAAGCGCACATGCAGTGTTCATACACCTGCAGGTGAGCTGCAGCGCAGTAGAGCAGGGCACAATAGTACGACAACTATTTGTTGCAACAGAACAACTTTGTCGTGGTCCAGGGATGCAGCAGCAGCTGCTGCGAAGCGCAGCTTGCGCCCATGCTGGGCAGTGCAGGGCGATGTGGGTATGAGCACGTGCGATGCAGCATGCTGCAACAGCGTCTGACGGTCTGGTGTGGTGTTCTGCCGCGCATGCAGATCAACACCTGCCTATTTGAGCAGCAAGGCCAGCCGCCTGCTCCAGCGCTGTTTCTTTGGTTCAACGCGCCCAGCAGCCAGTTTGACCTCACATCACAGCTCAAGCGCAACTACCTTGCGCTTGCGACTGTGCCGTCCATGGTGTCCGTGTTTACCATGGATGGACGGGTGCTGCACCAGAACAGTGAGTCAGCAGTGTTGGTGCTGCTGTGCGCCTGGCTGTTGTAGTGCATGTGCAGTGCATAACAGACAAGTGCTTTGAAGTTGCAGTAACCTGTGTGCCATGCATGCGGCAGCTGTTAACCAACAACGCAGCAGCCAGAGTTAGTGACCCTCTAAGCACACGAACTGATGATGCGCATGTAAACAGCCAGCTCACGTACGGTCAGGAACCCGTTATGAGCATTGAAAACATCACGTTGTGTGTCATCATGTCCTGCAGGTGCTTCTGTGTCATGGATGGGCTTTGCAAACAGCCAGCTTACGTAGGATTAGGCACCAATGATGATCATCCCAGAATCTTGCCACACTTTGTCCTGCAGGCGCCTCTGTGTCGTGGATGGGCTTTGCCATGGCCTCCAGCTTACGTAGGATTAGGCACCAATGATGAACGTCCCAGAATCCTGTCACGCTGTGTCCTGCAGGTGCCTCTGTGTCGTGGATGGGCTTTGCCATGGTGTCCAGCATCGGCCAGGAGGCGCATGACCTGTGCGACCCCAAGCACAGCCTGCAGCGGCTGTTTGTGCTGGAGCCAGCAGCCTTGCAGGACATGATGGAGGCACTGGGCGCGGGCAAGGTGAGGCGGCTGGACACAATGTAGGCCTGCAGTGTTCAACAGCTTAAAGCTGTTGCTGCAGCCAGTAGCCCTGCAGGACATGATGGAAGCCCTGGGCGCGGGCAAGGTGAGGCTTCTGGTCGCAACTAGGGCCTGTAGTGCTCATATTGCACTGCCGGTTGCTGTACACAGTGGTTGTTTGTGCTGGAGCCAGCAGCCCTGCAGGACATGATGGAGGCACTGGCCGCGGGCAAGGTGAGGTCATGCAAATGATATCATCACCACTGAAATGTGGCACAGCACACGTTATGATGATTTTCTGCTACACTGCACCAAGACGCCAGGCCAGAGCTTGTGTGATGAGCATGGAAAAGGGGCTCTTATGTGAGTTGCCCTCGCTAGCAGCTCCACTTTCACTGTTGTTGCTGCCTGCTCCTGCAATCATGCTCGCAGACTTGGCAAGGACTTCCGCGCATGCCATTCCAGCTAGACCTTTCTGTAGACCTGTCAGAAGAAGAAGATACAACAGCAGCAGCAGCAGCAGCCGTAGCAGCAGACACTCAGCTACGCAGCCAGGATCCTTTATCGCATCAACAGCAGCAGCAGCAGCAGCATCGCTGGAGCGACAGCAACAGCCAGCATGGAGACAGTCCTCATCATCCATCACATGCTCACATGCTGCAGACAGCCGGCAGCAGCAGCACGCTGCTGCTGCCACTTGGTGCAGCAGCGCCTGGCGCGGTGGCGCAGCAGAGCAGCCATGCCAGCAGCTGGGTGAAACATGAATCATGCATGCTGAGCCAGTTTGGCACCAGCAGAGCCATGCAGATGCTCAACCGCAGGTGATCGTGTGGTGGCGGCTCTACCAAGTTCTCGTCGCCACTGAGCTTGACACAGGCGGGTTGCAGGGTGTCAAGTACGGGAGCAGCAGGGCAGCAGCACTGCTGGCACTCTGTGCAGGTGCAGCTGGCGCGTTGTTTGCGGGCATTCTGCACACGCGGCTTGCAGCGGGAACCGGCTTCTGCCGCTGTGCTGCAGTGTCAGTGCTAGAGCTAGAATGTCGAGCACAGGGGCAAGCCTGCTGCACTGCAAGTGAGGCTGGCTGAAACACCAGGGCTACACCTGCTGGTTGATGGAGGCATGCTTTACAGCTTTGATCTGTCTGCTGCGTACATGTCAACATCACATGGTTCAACTTAGACAAGTCCCACTGCTGTTGCTGCTGCTACTGCGCAGGCCAACAAGTTCAGCGACCCTGTAACTGGCGAGGACGTTGTCATGCTCATTCAAACAGACGTGACAGCGCACGTGGTGGCGATGCAGCAGGTGCAGCAGGTGCTGAACGCGGAGCAGGGGTTGCTGGAGGGCATCTTCCCTCGACAGGTTCGTCGATTGGATGGGATGGGTGGGTGCAGGTGCTGAGTTGGGGTGTTCAAAACAGCAGATGATTGGTGATCGTATGCATGGGTGGTGCTGGAGCAGGGGCTCCTGGAGGGCATCTTCCCTCACCAGGTGCGCTGCTTGGATGTGATGGGTACCCACCAGTGGTGCATGCAGGGATGATCTGATGTTTTGACCATTCTAACTCAGCATCGACACCGCCCATGCATACAATCACCAAAGATCTGCTGTGTTGATGACCCCAACGCAGCACCTGCGCAGCAGATAATCGGTAATCGTATGCATGGCCAGCAACCTCAGGTGCTAGCCAGGCTCTGTGGCAGTTGCTGCAGCTGCCGGCTGCACGTGCAGCAATCTACAAACAGCATCGCAGCACAGCAGCGCATGTTTCAATACGTAGCTTATACATGCTCTGTTGTTCTCTGCAGGTGCTACAGCTGCTTACCAGGGCAGCAATTAACCAAGGGGCAGGGGGCTCGGGGATAGCAACAGCGCTTGGCAGCCCTAGGCGCCGCAGCGATGACAGCAGCGCAGGCTTCAAGCCGGCCCTCCGGGTGTCTACAGCAGGCGGCAGGAAGATTAAAGTGCCGATGCAGCACGAGCAGGTGCGAAGCTGCTGAGCAGCAGGGGTGCGTGCGCTGGAGTGTGCTGCATGCCACCAACCTACATGCAGTCACATGCTTCGCATGTGGGGCACCGCTGCAAGTGAGCACCATGTGTTGCTCGCAAGCGCTGTGAGCGCCAAGTCGCTGTGCAGGGTACAGCAGGAGGTTGCTGCTGTATCAATTCCATAGCTTTTTGCATATGATCCGATCCTGGCTGTGCCGTGGTGCTGCTGTGCTGTTGAATTGAGCTGTGGGGGTGCCAGCTGCTTGCTGAGGGCCTTGTCGGGTGGTACCAGTAGACACAAACAATCACTGCTCAAGTGTTATGCTTCGCTGCTGCCTTGCTGCTGCCTTGCTTATTCTGCTCTGCTTTGCTGCTTTACACTGCTGCCTTGCTGCTTTACAATGCTGCCTTGCGCTGCTGCTGCAGGTGAGCGTGCTGTTTGCGGACATTGTGGGCTTCATGAGCATGTCCAAGGAAGTGGAGCCCGAGGTGGTCATGGAGTTCCTCAACGACCTCTACTGCAGGTGCACAGCGCAGTTAGAGGCATGATGATTCAGGCATTCAAGCTGCAGATAGACTTGGAGTATGTCAGTGCCAGCAACTCTCACTGCATGCAACTGCTGCATGCTGAGATGTGTGCAACCTTCAACACGCAGCGACCTGGTTGAGAATGCGCAGAGCGTGTGTCTTGAGGGGAGGGTGTAGGGTTGGCATAGGAGTCTGTACATACATGTGATTGAAACGCACTCTTTCACCGCTCTGCTTTCTGCTGTGGCAGGTTTGATGACTTGCTGGAGGAAGCTGGCATGTACAAAGTGGTGGGTCACTGCTGCAAGGCAGACAGGCCAGAGGCATAGCTTCACTGTGCACTTGTGCTCCAGCGCTTCCTGTTGCTGGAATATCAACAGCTGCAAGAGTCAGACCTGTGCACACGTGCTAGCATGTCGTGCAGATCAGGCGTTTGTGTTGCTGAGTCATGCGTGTTGTTGTCGTGAGTGCAGGAGACGATTGGGGACTGCTACATGGTGGCAGGCGGGCTCATCTTCACTGACGCACAGGGCTTCAAGACAGTGCTGCAGTCACAGGTATGCTGCGGCAGCCGTTGATACTCTCAGTCTTTCTGGGACAGTAGACTGCGGCACTAAGTATGCATTGACACTACGAATGTATTGTGCTCACGGTAGACTGTGGTACTGAGAATGCCCATCTGGAAGGGGCTGCCTGTTGGCGGCTGACACAAAGCTGAAGCTGCTGCCTGCCGCTGCCGTGCTGCTGTGCAGGTTGACCCGCTGCATGCGCACCGCACGTTTGCGTTTGCACTGGCGATGCTGGAGGCAGCTGCTGACGTGGTCATGCCTGATACCGGCCTACCAGTGCGGTTACGCGTGGGCATACACAGCGGGTGAGCAGCCAGCATGCACACATGTGAATGAGCATGCATGCTGCGCATAATTGACTTGTCTGTGCTTGTGGATCCGGGGTATGCTAAGCAGGCCTGACACTCGTGATGGGCTAGCTTCAAGCTTCGCCAGATGACATTGCATTGTTTGACCACATGCTGCTTGTTGATGCTGTTGCCGCCTGCAGGCCTGTGGCCAGTGGCGTAGTGGGCAACCGCATGCCGCGCTTCTGCCTGTTTGGCGACACTGTGAACACTGCCAGCCGCATGGAGAGCAGCAACGAGCGGCCGGGCTGCGTGCACGTCAGCGCAGATACACAAGCGCTGATTGCAGGCGACTTCTGGCAGGTGGGGTGCATGCCGAGGTCTGTGTTGCTGTGGCTTACTGCGGTTGTATCCTAGCAGCTTCTGGAGTAGATACCATGTCATTACACATGCGGTGGGGCATGCAGGAACAACGTCAAAGCATTTGCGGCAGCCTGCTGTACTGTCATGCCCGTCAGCCACTGGCTGACTCACTGTTGTTTTTGAGCTATGAGGTGTACTTCAATGCCAGCATGAGGTGTCCTTCAATATACGCTGCTGCTGCTGCTGGCTAACGCCAGCGCAGGATGAAGGTGGGCAGCTGCTGAGGCTGCACAATGTGTCATCATCATCATATCATCGCCCATTCAAGCCACAGCATCAATGCCATCGGCCCAGTTACAGGTAGCGGTTGCTGAGGCTGCACAATGTGTCACTCGTTTGCTGCAGGCATCAGGAGGCATAGAAGTGAAGGGCAAGGGCCACATGGAGACATACTACTACAACCCTGCCGCAGCACTCAGCACAGCAGCGCAGCAGCAGCTGCAGGCCCTGCTGCGCAAAACAAGAGGGGAGCCCGGCCTGCAGCATTGCTGGAGCAGCAACAGCTCACCGACTGCTGTGGCTGGGTTGCATGCCGCGCAGCCAGCATGCATTTTGCAGCTGCTGGAAGCGTTGTCGTCACCCAGGGCTGCTATAAGCAGCAGCAGCAGCATCGCAGGCGAAGGGGTGAGCAGCTTGCTGAGTCCTGTGCATGCTGATTGCAGGACAGGCACAGCAGCTGGTTGAGGGTATGCTGTGTGCTATGATGTAGCTGCGCATGCATGGATATGAGCACTCAGTGGGGTGAAAGCATGGTGAACGCCCTTTCTGCGGGAGTGTCTGTCATAAGTCAGCGAGTGTCGGAGTGGAACACGGTGGTTGCACTGAACAGCACTGGGTGCTATGTACGTCTTTGGGCGTGTTGCTTTTACAGGGCATGGAACTGAGCTGCGTTTGTGATGCCGTTGACCTTTTGTAATGGGCTGCAAGTGTTGTGTCACTGAAACAGGTGGGCAGGGAGGTTAGCCACGCAGGTGCAGTGCGCTGCTTATCCTGGCCTTTTGGTATCATCGTTCGGATGCTTCTTACCAAGCACAACGGCATTGTCACCCGCTGAAAGGCAGTAGTGGCTGCAGTGTTAGTGCTGCTTTCAAGCCTGCGCCTGAAAACATTCCTGTTGGCGCTGCACCACCCTCCTTGGCGGTTCCGTTGTGTCTATGCAGGCTTGGCTAATGTGCTGCAGTAGGCACTTTTTCAGAAAGTGGTGCTGGCTTTAAAGCAAATTTTGGTGCTTGCAGAAGCCTGTCACACATGTCCTGGTGTTTTTCTGCCCCCCTGGTGAATGCGCTATGACAGGTTTTGGTTTGCTACTGGGGAGTCTAGCTACATGGGCACGTGTGTGGGCTGAAAAAGCGTCGAGCACCGCATGGCTACTTGTGTTGCTTCGTGCCTTTTGGGAGTGCTCTTGTTTGTTTAGGTTTGTGCCAATTGGCACCTGTCAGCAGCACTGTTGCAGCTTTCGCTGCCTTGCTAGGGTTCAGGCAAGCATGCTGTGTCATCTGCAGTGGAAAACCTGCCTGTTTACATTGCAGTTGCAAGGATAAGCATGCGTTGCATGTACACTGCATATCCAGATTCACAGCTTCGGGCTTGTTGGCATTGGTCACACTCACTAAGTTTGGATCTGTGTACTCATCAGCGGCCGTGAGGCTCACAGCAGTGGTTGTCAGGAGGACATGTTTTGTGACAGCCTTTCAGGCCATACTGATCTTCAGCGTAGCATAGTGCTTGCTGCACGGCATATGTGATGTATGTATGTTGATTGTGTGATGGGTAAGATACTGTCAGCAGGGTTGGCGGCTTTTACATCTGGTTCTGTGGAGTCCTGCTGTTGGCCAGAATGGCTATTGGGGTGAAATGCATTTACAGCTGCAATACTCAGCTATCCCTTATCATCACGTTTCAAGTGCACTGAAGACTTTGCTATGTTATGACAGAGACTGCTTGCAGCATAGTGATGGCTATTGCTTGGGCTGGATGTTGTGTGCTGGTTAGGGGGCATGTTTGGCAGTCTGCTTGTGCTGCAATCCCTTTCACACACTGCTCTTGCGATTAGCATGTTTGGCCGCTACCCGCCGTCACCAGCACATTTGGCATGCATGCCAGTGTCGGCTTCAGCATTCACAAGTGTGATGGCGGCATGCTTAAGTACCTGTTGCTGCTGTAGCAGCGCCCTTTTTATGCAGGCCGGATTTGTGTCCTGCAATGCACTGCAGCACTGTTTGCGGCGTGTTGTTGAAGCCGAAGGTGCGTGCTGCACCATCCACCATGGTTTTGAATGGGGTGCTCACCATTGGTGCTGCAGTTTCATGGTCAACTGATGTTGACTGGCAATGTAGAAGCCCACTTGCAGCAGAAGCCAGGCTTGCAATTCTGCTGGATGCAGACACCAGCCTGCAATTGTCTGACAATCACCCAGCACGCTCATTCACATTATCTGCTGTGCAAGACACAGATTTTTGTGCACGTGCTGATTAAGGTCCTTAAGGCATCAGATGGCTTGCCTCGCCTGCGGCTGCTGAGCAGATCTACTGGCAGCTTTTTGGCTATGCATATGCACCTGCTGCCAGCCACCTGGCCAATTACTGGCAACATGGTCTTCCTTTGCTGCTTGATCATTCCTCGTAGTGCACTGCTCTATATATCTGAATTAGTGTTTTTGTTCTTGCGGAAGAGCTATAGCTGCATGCCAGCGGGCGCCATGCCTGGCATATGCCTTGGGGTATGGGTTAAGCCCTCACAGGACTCCAGCATTCACGTCACATCCCATCTCTTGTTTCAGCTTCAGCTACATGAGGCCCGACGCCTCGGCCAGTGGCAGCTGGCTGCCGTGATTCTCTTGTGGCAGGTAGCCTCCAGGCCTGCATGCAGCCGATTTGCATCAAATGTAGCAGGCAATTGGCTTGCTGTAAATGTGTGCCGCAGCCGTAGCCTTGCCACAAGGCTTGTGGATGCTGGCAGCAATCTGCCAGCAATGTTTTGGCAGTTTATAGCTGTGATTAGACTGGTGAGCTGGGCTATGCACAGCCAATCTAGTTAATCAGAGTAGGTGTCGCACGCAATTGGTCCGACCACATGCGTAGGCAATGAAGACAGCAGCTGGCCACAGTGCAACTCATAGCATGTAGGTTTCTGTGGTCGGCTTGGTCACACTGCATATGGCATTGGTGCTTAGCGTGGCATGATCGCTCGCCGCCAACAAGACTTGGCTTGTGGCAAGCTTGTCTTAGGTGGCGTGAGTTCGTTGCCTTTGACTGCTCAGGCTTCTGCCTGCTGCATGAGCGCCGCAATGGAAGGGGCGGCATATATGTAAAGGGTTTGCGGCATATATATGTGACCATGAGTAATACTCTGTGATGGAAGTTACATGGGTTACATGGGTGACACTGCATGCACACTCCTCGCGCCAGGCAAATTGTCTTGCCGCTGCGTCTCAATCGCCTGGTTCAGCTGCTTCCTGGTGGCGTGCAGCTCGTTGTGTGCACGATCGCTCAGCTGCGTCACCTGCAGGCACACCATGGGCACACGCAGTGGCACGTTTCCCTCGTTGCTGATGTCGTACAGCAGCTGTATCAGAGCGCCGAAGCACTCTAGGATCAGCTGCCGAACCTCCAGCCGCTTCTGCAGAACTGTACAGCTACATATAGCAGTGGCCTGCTGCTGCGGCAGCAGTCGAGTGGAGGTGGGTTACTGGGCTGACATGTGATGGTCTACAGGAACGCCACTGCAATGGTCTCCTGAGCAGGTCAGTGGCATGTGCAGGGCTCAAGTGGCAGACCACATGGCACAGGCATATCAAGATGATGTGTTGCAATTGACATGCGCCTGACCAGAACGGATGCCTTGCAGATGCTGCTGGCCACACTGTCTTGTTTAGCTCCTGTGTTGCTCGCCATGAGTCCTAAATCAGTATAGAATTGGTCTAGCACAGGTCTCGCCGCAGAGTGCTGCCCTGGTGCCAAACGCGCTGGAGTTGTCGCGGCGAGTTACACACCGAAAGGCAGCGAGAGAGCTGTCATCAGCCATCGATGTATGATACTACCTTCTCATCATACTTGGATGTGCTTCTGATGTGCAAACATGTGACGAAGGTGCAACCGGACCGGTCCGGCTGAACCTCACTGACAGCTTCTGTGACGAAACGCGGAACCAGCCGGGTTGCTTGCCTGAACATGCTACTTAAGACCATGCAGCATCACTCAGATTCAAGCTTTCAGCGCACCTTGCATATGTTGTGACCAACCCTGCCGGGTTGAGGTGTCGGCGAACTTGCGGGGGTGCTCAGGCACCACCAAGAGGGGACCACTTCGGGCCCTTGCCTGCTCGAGAGCTCGGTGACCAGAGAGATTTGCCACGGGCTATCACTTTTGCATTCACTTAGCTGCCTCACTCGGTCTGGGTCTCTATGCATGCATGCATGCTGTGGGCAGGTGCCTGGGAGTGTTTTGCGTGTATATCTACACTCTAAAGTGCATGCATGCGGTGACGGTGACGAGCAGACCTTCACGAGGTGTCCCTGGTAACATTCTGGCAGCTGCTGCTGCAGCAGCTGCTAGCATGGCGAACCTTATGCTCGATTTGATCACATTGGCCATGAGTGCTGCTGCTGCATCGTAGCATTGACAATGACCAACAGCGAATATTGAGTTCAGTCTGTTGATTGGTGCAACTCAGTCCACAGGCAAGGCACTTCGTGACGCTCAGCCGGCACCAACACCAATCTCAAGCACTCCACACTGGCAGATGCCATCTGCAAGTTGCAAGTTGCGCTGTTCTGAACAGCGCCACATGCACATGTGTACACTCATCATCATCATCATCAAATGGCTTAATGGGTAACATGATGATGATGATGATCATCATCAAATTACCAGATCAAGCCATAGCATCAACACCATCGGCCCCGCGCCTCCCCCGGGGCGGAATAAAGAGGGAGCACCGCTCCATTATGTTTGCAACTATTACGCACATCCCAAGCTTTCACAAGATACGCAGCAATGCTCCTAGACACCAGTCGGCAAACCCCCTTGCTACCCCAAACATCATCAGAAGCAAAACGCAACAACTTGGTCGATGCATCAGTCATGTGTACACTGTAACCGTCACGGTTAACATAGGGCCTATGGCAGTTCGCCAGAGGTCTTGACCATCGCCAAGGCTGCAAACAACGATGATCGTCAGCTGCTCACTCAGCACGCAGCTGTGGCCGCCAAATGGCACTTGCCTGCTGGCTCGACTCTTGGAGTCCCCAAGCGTATGCATGCTGCACCACCTGAGCAGGCACATGCTGCACACTGGGCTCGACTTGAGCTGCTTTGCTGACCAGCCACACCAGCATCCCCCCGCCAGCTTCTGTGTGGGAGGGGCGTCCAGGGGCTTCTGCGCCTGTCTATACTAGTCTATGGTGATTGTCGGTTGCTTTGCCAGCGTCTCGCAGGGTGTGCTGCTGAGCTTGGCCTTGACTTGCACTGCTATGCTGATGTAAGCTTGGCTTGCGGGGCTGTCAGGGTCTGACATGACAATGGGCACGCCAATGTCTGACTGGTGGCGGATCTGGCCATTCAGCGGCACCTGGCAGCAGCAGCAGCAGCAGCAAGCACGCGCAACCAAAGGTACAGTTGGAATTTCAGTTGCACGGGCACCGTCCTTGGAACCCACAATGCATATGCTGTTTCAGGTAAGAGATGGCAGCAGAGTCGTTGCCTGTCAGATGTTGCAACATCAATTGACGTGTGCTAGCTGCATGCTGTGCTGCAGCTGAACTGCTTGCATCGCATCTACAACTGCATCATACATATGTCAGATCACTTGTCCTGCCCTAGTAGCTCACCTGCCCTAATAGCTCCACTCCTAGGTCATCTGCTGCTGCTGCCACCCCTCCTGAGCCGAAAATGTTGTCCTGGTGGCCGCAGTTGGGGCAGCAGTAATGGCTCATGTTCTCAACTAGGCCCAGCAGCGGCACATGCACCTTGCGGAACATCTGCGCACCTCGCCTGCACGGCAGCAACACACCGCACGTAGCTGGCTGACATGCAATGGATGCACGCCAACTTGTTGAGGTTGTGATGCATCAACCGCGTGCATGTGCATGTGCATGCGGAAAAATGCGAGAACCACCATATTCACCTCGCTGTCACCATTAAAGAATCAAAAGGAGACGTCCCAAGCAGAATCATAGTGGTACAGCGTGTGATCAGCAGTGCTGCTGAAAGACATACACATCTGTCGTCATATCATGACAGCTGCAGACAGGCTATGATGCAGTGGCAGTGGCTACCACCTCACGCAGTGGTAGCTTGACAAGCGCAATGTGCTGCAGCAGCCCCCACCACTCGAAAAATCGCACCCACCTTGCATCCAGCAGCGCAACATCCTGCGGCGTTGACACGATGACTGCGCCTGCAAGTGGCAGCCGCTGCCCCAGGCCTATCTGAGCATCACCGGTGCCTGCAACAGCAAGAAACACCGGTTTATGTAACAGCGGGTATGGTGCAGAGGATGATGCATTAGGAGCCCTGTACAGCGCTGTAGCAGTCACTGGCAATGAGCGGGACACGCGCCAGCATCAGCACTGCCATGTCATCAGCAAGTCAAGTGCACACGGACAGACCGTCTTTGCAGCTTTCTCAAGTTGCTGACACCGACACAAAAAGTCCCGGGGTGGGGGGCATGTGCACCAGCAGCAGGTCCAGCGTGAGCATGCAGGCATGCATCCAATAACTTCTGTAACACAGCAGTACATGATCAATGAATCACCTGCAAAACAACACAGCTAGTATTACCTGGGGGCATGTCCACCAGCAGCAGGTCCAGTGCCCCCCAGGCAGACATGCCTCCGCTAACGTCTATAACACAGCAACACACAGTCACTGCATCAGCTGCAAAGTAACACAGCTAGTATTACCTGGGGGCATGTCCACCAGCAGCAGGTCCAGCGCGCCCCAGGCAGTGCCCATGAGGAAGCGGTCAATCGCACTGTTGACAATGGGACCACGCCACACCACAGGCGCGTCACCCTGCGTGGTGCATTGGATGTTTTGCATTCCAGCAGATTGCAGCTAGGGTTGATGCAGTGCATAGTTTAGTCCTGTAGTGCGAGCTGAGCGCGCGCAAGTAGCAAAACCTGTTTGTGCTAGTTGAGCTCGAGTGCACTTCATAGTGTAATGCACTACGAGTGATGCACACTGCAGTAAGCAGCGTGCGCAACATACAAACACAACAAAGCATTGCTGATACCATCAAAGACAGTGTTTGGACCCACATGTAAGTACCCCTCTCAGAAATGTGACATATCTTATAACATTATACATATGTTATGACACATGTCAACCCACCTTCATGAAGAAGCCCATGGACATGCACTTCACCCTGTGGTTCTCAGGAGGCAGCATCAACCCCTCTGCAGCAGGCAGCAGCAGCAGCAACAGCTTCAACAAATACAAACATGCCGCAACTAGTGCAGCCCAGCCCGTGACAGCCCTTTGTACTGGTATGGCTGTGCTGCTGCTGCTGCTGCGCTGTGCCGGTCAACTGTCGTGCGCACCTGGTGATGCTGCTGGCTCTGCGTGCAATCCCATCATTGTCGGCAGTGAGGGGCCGTGTATGTCAGCATCAAGCAGCCCCACCCTCCAGCCATGGTGCACTGCCAGCGCAACAGCTAGATTGGCTGCAGTAGCAGCAGTACCAGCAGCAGCAGCAATGACAGGGGCAGCGGCAGTGGGACCATCGGTGACGTCAGTTGCTGTCTGCGTCATCCCAAGTGTAGTTCACCAACAGCTGTGTCTTGCGCTCCCTCGTGGTGCATTCAGTCGCCGCACACTTCCACATGTACAAAGCAATACATTGCAGGCTGTGCGCAGCAGCGTTGCTTGGACTGCAAACATGCATGCTTTGCAGGTACTCAAACAGCAAGCGAGCCGCTGCCAACGTTGTATGCAGCTACAGACATGACGACAACAGCGCTCCCCACTGCAAACCTGCCACTGTCGACTTGCCCACACCGCCTTTGCCTGAAGCTACTGCTACAATGTGCTGCACTTCTGCAAGTCCTAGCCTCTTGGCTGACAGTTTGCCGGGCCCTGGACCGCCTGCTGCTGCTGCCGCTGCTGTTGCTGTGTGGAGTTGTCGCAGGGCAGCCAAACTCTGCGGCGACTGCTGTTGCAGTCCTGCTGTTGCTGATCGTAGACACTGTACGATGCCATTGCAGAGAAGCCACGCCTGGGAGCGCATCTGTCTAGGAGGCTACAGCTGGTCTGAGCAGCACAAGCAGCAAAGCAGTAGTGACGTGTGGGTAGGTTTCGACAGGAGTGATCCTGCATGCTGCAATGATGTACGGCGTGCACGAGCGCGTTAATGTACATCTGTCAGCACAAGCAAGGATGCAGCGGGTTGCTTGTAAAGACAGGTGTCAGTGAGTGTAACTCCCACAACCCTAGCAAAGCACCACGATTTATTGACGTCTTACGATTGGGATACTTACGATAAAGATCTGTAAATTGCTGTTGTGACGGCGTGTCACGCCACTTACGGTGAAGCTGCAACCACTACTGTAGTTCAAACAGCAACTGAAAAGCAAAGCATGCACTTGACTCCTACGCTGCTGTCTGTCCTACCAAACCTGACATTATTTACAATCTATCGCTGATGTTGATGTTCAGCAGTATCTACATTTGCGAGCGCAGGAAGCAGCTCTGTGCTGCCTGGCTCAGATTTGGCTCGCTGCTCCCGCAGCAGCGCTGTTGTTGAGTGCTAGCACTTGAACGCCAGTAAAGCCATGGCGAGGCCTCAGGAGGCAGAGGGCACTGACATCCAAGAAGAGCTGGAGGAGGCCTGGGACCTGGAGACAGCACTACATCATGTGAGCTGCTGCAACCATCTCAGCATGTGCTAGCAGCTGGCAGCTGTGCAGCACTCAACGCAGCAAACAGCAGCGGAGCCATGCTCAAATTCGGTTCTGCCGTATCAACGCGCTTAACACAAAATATAAAAAGGTTGACCTGACGACACAGGCCAGTAGCAGCAGCAGCTGATCATGAGTTTGCTTGCACCAGCATGTTCCTTGCCTTCAACTGAACACGTTTGTCCTGCAAGCCCTCACGCTGTACTGCACCACAGTGCGCGCTGATCTACCCATGGAATCAGGCAAGATCCAGGCGATGCCAGATATGCTGCTGCAAGGTTGACTGTTGTGTGAACGTTGCGGTTTGCTCCTGCCTGCCCTATAGGTTGGCGTGGGTCGCTTCCAGTGGACTGCACTGGCCGTATGTGGCCTGGCCAACGCAAGTGATGCTGT
Organism: Tetradesmus lagerheimii; assembly: GCA_902809745.2. Lineage (NCBI taxonomy): Eukaryota > Viridiplantae > Chlorophyta > Chlorophyceae > Sphaeropleales > Scenedesmaceae > Tetradesmus > Tetradesmus lagerheimii. Next base: position 15,920 of record CADDIJ020003127.1, read on the forward strand.
GGAGATCCTAGGGCTGAGCCTGGTACTGCCTGCAGCAGAGGATGACCTAAAGCTGACAGCTGCAGGAAAGTCAGCACTCAGCAGCTGCATTTTCCTAGGTGAGCCTGCATGGCATTGCTGTGCGCTGTGTGGCCTGTGTATGGCTGATCTAGATAAGCTTGCACTCAGTGTACAATCAGCACACGTCTTGGTGCTCAGCAGCAGATTAGTTGTCAGCCGTAGCGGGGGGGAGTCCCTGCAATTTTTGACCCCATGATGGACCTTGCCCTGAAACTTTGCCCATTTAGTATATACATACATAACATGTTATTTGGGTGTTATAATAGAAAGTAGTAGGGTCGTTTCCAGTGGACTGCGCTGGCGGTGTGTGGCCTGGCCAACGCAAGTGATGCTGTTCAGGTTCTGGGCCTGAGCCTGGTGCTGCCTGCAGCGGAAGATGACTTGCAGCTGACAGCTGCAGGGAAGTCAGCGCTCAGCAGCTGCATTTTCTTAGGTGAGCCTGCAAGCCACTGCTCTGCGATGTGCTTGTTTGGCCCGTGTATGGCTGATTTAGAGAAGCTTGCACTCAGTGTACAATCAGCGCACGTCCTGGTGCTCAGCAGCAGCAGAACATGCCAGCCGTAGCAAGACATGGCTGCAGGAAAGCAGCACCTGATGCTGTTGAGATCCTGGGGCTAAGCCTGGTGCTGCCTGCAGCAGAAGACGACTAAATGACAGCTGCAGGGAAGTCAGCGCTCAGCAGCTGCATCTTCCTAGGTAGGCCTGCATGTTGCTGCTTTGTGCTGAGCTGTTTTGGCCCGTTTATGGGTAAGGTAGATATCATTGCATTGAGTGTACAAACAGCGTGGATCCTGGTGCTCAGCAGCAGATTAGTTGTCAGCCGTAACAAGACTTGGCTGCAGGAAAGCAGCACCCGATGCTGTTGAGATACTGGGGCTGAGCTTAGTGCGGCCTGCAGCAGAAGATGACTTGAAGCTGACAGCAGCAGGGAAGTCAGCGCTCAGCAGCTGCATCTTTCTAGGTGAGCCTGCACGCCACTGCTCTGCGGTGTGCTTGTTTGGCCCGTGTATGGCTGCTTTACAGAAGCATGGACTCAGTGTACAATGAGCGCACATCCTGGTGCTCAGCAGCAGCAGAACATGCCAGCCGTAGCAAGACATGGCTGCAGGAAAGTAGCACCCGATGCTGTTGAGATCCTGGGGCTAAGCCTGGTGCTGCCTGCAGCAGAAGATGACCTAAAGCTGACAGCTGCAGGGAAGTCAGCGCTCAGCAGCTGCATCTTCATAGGTGAGGTTTTCTGCTCCAGTGGGGCGCAGGGCCGATGGCGTCAATACTATGGCTTGAATGGGTAGCACTCAGCAGCTGCATCTTCATAGGTGAGCCTGCGTGCCACTGCTGTATGCTGTTTGACACGTGTAAGGGCACCACTGAGCAGTTGCATATGTAGAGGTGAGCCTGCTGTGCGCTGAACCTGGGCCGTGTATGGGCAACTTGCCCTTGAAGGTAGATATACTTCCACGCAGTATACGATCAGCGCGCGTCCTGGTGCTCAGCAGCAGAAGTTGTCAGCTGGAGCAAGAAATGGCTGCAGGACGCAGCACACAGCAATTGCATCTGTGCAGGTGAGATGGGCACACATGGCTGAGATTTGCAGAGTGTTGATGCTTTGCTGGGAGTTGTGGACTCTCCAAAAAAGGATTATTGCCTGTCTGACAAGCAGCACTTGCAGCAACTGTGCATGCTCACTGTCCTGCTGTATGTCCTGGAGGCCGCTCCTTCTGCATGGCCCTGATCCTTGAGTGCCTGTGGCATCTGCATACTTGTGTTTTGCTGACAGGTTTCTGTACCTACTAGGTACAGAAGAAGCTGCTTAGTAAGCAGCTTTTCAGCCTGCCATTGGTACTAGAAAATGTCTGATGACAACAGCTGCCGTGAATTTCTGGCACTGCTGCTTGCAGGAATGCTTGTTGGGGGCTTGCTGTGGGGGCCCATGGGTGATGCGCTAGGTGGGTGTGGCTTTGAAAACACAACAGCTGCAGCAGTACTGTTCATTTGTAAGCATGCGGTACATGGTATGCACGCCTTGCGGCCTTGCTTATGCTGTGGGGCCATGGGTGATGCGCTAGGTGGGTGCGGCTTGCAAAACAGGACAAACTGCTACTGCAGGAACACATTCAAGTGTAAGCATGCAGTGCATGATTTACACATGCATTGCGTCCTTGCTTGTTGGGGTCTTGCTGTGGGGCCCCATGGGCGATGCGCTGGGTGGGTGACACACCCAATGGGATTGGCTTTGGATCAGGACAGATTGCAAATGCAAGAATGGCTTTCTATCATAGGCATGCAGCACATGGTATGCACATGCCTTGGGGCCTTGCTCATGCTGTGGGGCCCCATGGGCGATGTGGTAGGTATGTGTGACTTTTGAAACATGACAGATTGCAAGTTCTGGTGTGCTCTTTTAACGCAGGCACGCCACAGCCCGCACATCATGTATAGCATGTTGCCAGGTCAGCAGTGCCCTTGCAAATGTCCTGACACAACTGCAACTGCCAGCGGTGGACAAATTCAAGCAGAACTGTTGTTGAGCAGCAATAACAGTCAGCACATACCCCACAAACATGTGTTGCACTCTTGCAGGACGCCGCAGCACTCTGGCTGTGTCTCTGGCCATCAACGGCGTGTTTGGCATTCTGTCAGCAGCAGCACGCAACGTGAGCGACCTGATGTTCCTGCGGCTGGTGGCTGGCGTGGGCGTGGGAGGCAGCGTGCCCGTGGTCTTCGCTTTTCTGGCAGAGCTGCTGCCAGCACATGCAAGGTGGGTGGCTGTGGGATTGTGACAATGGCAGGCCTGCTTGGCCAGGTTTGTTTGCGACCAGTGGCTGGCGTGGGTGTTGGTGGCAGCGTGCGTGTGGTGTTTTCATTCCTGGCAGAGCTGCTGCCAGCACATGCAAGGTGGGTGTGGTTAGGTCTCTGAGCTGAGGCCAGTTGCATGACCAGTGGCTGTCATCAGCATGGGTGGCAGCGTGCCTGTGGTGTTCTCTTTTCTGGCAGAGCTGCTGCCAGCACATGCGAGGTGGGTACGTGAGTCCCGAGCTGCTACGACCAATGGCTGCCGGCAGCCACTGGTGGCATGCCATTAGTGTGGGTGGCAGCGTGCCTGTGGTGTTATGATTTTTAGCAGAGCTGCTGCCAGCACATGTGAGGTGGGTCTCTCTGTTGATGATGAGTAACAGTATCAGGAGTCACGGGCCTGCTTGGCCAGGCGTGTTTGTGACAAGTGGCTGGCGTGGGTGTTGGTGGCAGCGTGCCTGTGGTGTTCTCATTCCTGGCAGAGCTGCTGCCAGCACATGCGAGGTGAGCGCCAGAAGTTGCAAGCCTGCTTGGCCATTGGTTGGGTTGGCGTGGGCCGCAGTGTGCGTGTGGTGTTTCATTCTTAGCAGAGCTGCAGCCAGCACATGCGAGGTGGGCCTCTCTTTGATCGAGTCAGTGCCGCACGAGTCACAGGCCTGCCTGGCTAGTTTCACGACCAGTGGCTGGCGTGGGTGTGGGTGTTGGTGGCAGCGTGCCCGTGGTCTTCGCATTCCTGGCAGAGCTGCTGCCAGCACATGTGAGGTGGGTCTCTCTGTTGATGATGTGTAACAGTATCAGGAGTCACGGGCCTGCTTGGCCATGTGTGTTTTTTGACAAGTGGCTGGCGTGGGCGTGGGGGGTAGCGTGCCTGTCGTCTTCTTGTTCCTAGCAGAGCTGCTGCCAGCACATGCGAGGTGGGTCTGACGACTTGTAACAGTGGCAGGAGTCACAGGCCTGCTTGGCCAGTATCATGACCAGTGGCTGGCGTGGGCGTGGGAGGCAGCGTGCCTGTGGCCCTCTCGCTCCTGGCAGAGCTGCTGCCATCACATGCAAGGTAATTGTATGCGAATCTCTGATCTGTGGCTAGTTTTACGACCAGTGGTTGCCATCAGCGTGGGTGGCAGCATGCCTGTCAAGTCGCCATTAATCGCTGGAGTGGATGCGTTGGTCATATGTTTGCCGCCCTCCTCACTTGGTTCTGCAGGGCCAGGTCCATGGTTGCATTGGCAGCCAATTTGCATGAGGGGGGTTCCCTGTCTTCAGCAGTAATGTGTTGATGTCTCTTGCACTTCAGACCAACATGCGCTAACTTGCATGTTGTACAGGGGCAAGTTATGGTTAGCTGGCGGCTGGTTGGTTCGGGTGTGCTCTGTGCTCATAGTGTTGATGCCTCTTGCAATTGCAACAACACTTTGTTACCATGCAATATATGTGCAGGGGCAACTTGATGGTGGGGGTCGCGACCGGTTGGTTGGGGTGTGCCCTGTGCTCATAGTGATTGGGCCCTCTTGCACTCAAAACAACACTTTGTTGGCAGGGGCAAGGACCCTGGTGGGCTGTCAGCACTGCAAATCGGCTTTGCCCTGTAGTCAGCAACACAGTGCCAATACCACTAGCTGTAGCAACACTTTGTTACTATGCAAATTATGTGCAGGGGCAAGTTCGTGGTGGGGCTGGCGGCCTTCTGGATGGTGGGCTCCCTGTACTTGTCAGTGTATTGTTGATGCCTCTTGCACTTGAAACAAGACTTTGGTACCATGCAAAATATGTGCAGGGGCAAGTTCATGGTGGGGCTCGCAGCGTTCTGGTTGGGGGGTGTCCCTGTACTTTTCAGCGTAGTGTAGATGCCTCTTGCACTTGAAACAACACCTTTTCACCATGCAAAACTGTGCAGGGGCAAGTTCATGGTGGGGCTTGCGGCGTTCTGGATGGTTGGCTCCCTCTTCACAGCAGGAGTGGGCTGGGCCATGATCCCAACAGTTGGCTGGCGTGCGTTCCTGGTGGTGGCTGCACTGCCGGCGTTTGCTGCTGCTGCGGGGTGCCTGCTGCTGCTACCTGAGAGCCCAAGGCACCTGCTGGTGCACGGCAAAGTGGGACCTGCAGAGAAGGTGGGAGCAGTGCTTGTGCAGTTGCGTGTTGGTCACTTTGCAGAGCCGGTTTGTGGGCAGGTCTGTATGTTCAGCTGATGACTTGTGTGACGCCAGGTGCAGCAAGGTGGGCGTGCTGCTCTGCTATGGTGTGCTGCACTGTGCTCATAGTCGATTGCACCAGCCCTATACTGTTCACATCTGGATCTGCCTGCTGCTGATGATAGTGATGCCATCACAGCTGCTGCTGCTGCTGCTGCAGGCCATCAAGCGCATGGCTGCCGCCAACAGAGTCAAGCTGCCTCCAAACGTCAGGCTGAGGCAGCATGAGAGCCACCTGCTGGCAGCAGCAGCAGCAGCCGCAGCAACAACTGCTGGCCAAGTCAGCCTCTCTAGCCTAGACAGCAGCCTACCAGCCGTAGTACAGTCCAGTAGTGCAGTAAATGGCGGCAATAGCTCAAAGGATGTGGATTCTGTTGAGGCTGCAGCAAGCAGCACTGGCAGGGGCGACAGCTGTCTCAGTGTACCTACTGAAAGGAAGTCCTTGATGCAGCACGTACGCAGTGCACTGCGAACTACAGGCATGTGCAGGTTGCCTTACATGCAGCGGCGCATCTGCGTGCTTGCTGCAGTGCAGTTATGGTTGACAGCAATTATACTATCACTTGAAACTGCAGCTACTGCAGTGAACGTGCATGATGCGTTGTTGGCGTCTGCAAGAACATTGTCAGCCGTACTGCGCAGCAACAGAGCAGCGCTCGCAATTTATCGCATGTTGACCGCATGCATTTGTGCTGTGGGTGTGCGCAGGTGGCACAGCAAAGCAGCTGCTGCGGGCACCATTACGGGCGCGCTTCCTGCCATTGCTTGTGGCGTGGATAGGTGCGATCACGCAGCCACTACTAGTTGTGCCAGACACACCATGTGTACCCAAAGTTTGGCTGAATCAGCACAGCAGCTTGCACTCTCTGTGTGCACCATTTGTTGGCACACCATAAGACACTCTCGATGCAGTGATGGCTCATCCGCTGACAGCTCACAAGCCATCTCAGCAACTGCCACTGCAACCTCGTCCTGCTCAAGCACAAAACCTGTTCTCATCCACCTGACGTCGCCTGCAGGCATGTGTGGTGGCTGGTACAGCACTGTGCTGTGGATCCCAGAGTATTTTAAGGCACGCGGAGCTGGCGACTCATCGCTGTATGCTGAGTCGTTTGCAGTTGCGGCTGCAAACCTACCAGGTGGGCTGCTTTCAAAGATCTTGTCTCTAGAGACAAACATGCATATGTGATGTGTTACTTGGGCATGCTGCTGCTGCTGCGTGCATACCCAGCCGCTGCAGCAGCAGTAGCGGCAGCAGTGACCAAAGCGCCGCAGCCTTGGTCTGCTGTACCACGCAAGTTGCCCGCTCTGAACAACTTGCTGTGAGTATCAATTTTTCAACACAGCATCCAAACAACTTCGCCGTCTGCTGCAGGCAACATCGCCAGCATATTCATGGTGGACAGGCTGGGTCGGCGCCTCACCGCGTGCATCTGCCTGGCAGGTGCTTGCGTGGCAGCGCTTGGCTTTGCTGCTGCGCCTGCAGACCCCGTGTGGTCTGTGGTGGCTGCATGCGTGTTCAATGCGATCAGTGTGGGAGGCTGGAACGCACTGGACCTGCTGTCTGCGGAGCTGTTCCCTACAGAGGTACGGCGTGCGCTGCATTACATTGCACCTTCTTAGGTCCTGTTGTGAGTATGAGTGAATATTTGTGGTGGGGTGCAACGCACTGCACCTGCTGTCTGCGCAGCGAGTATGATACAGGTATGGTGCAGCTGATTGTGCCTGTGTTCATGGGTTGATATCTGTACAGGAGGTATGAAAGCAGCCATGCCATTACTCCATTGTAACAACGGTGTGCTAGTCCAAATGCTCTGCATCCGCAAAGAAAACATGGTGCGGTTGCATGGCACTTAGTAGCATGACGCGCTTGCTTGCCTCTTGCAGTTGATCAGGTGATGACACATCAGAATGCATATGCTGACAGGTGTCGCCTTGTGCCGCTGTGTGTCTGCTGCTGCCAGGTGCGGTCTACAGCGATGGGCCTGCTTGGTGCTGCCGGACGCATGGCATCTTTCACCACCACGTTCTTAGCAGGTGATACAGCTGCTTTATGGGGCAGGTGGTTGCGTGAGCAGCGCACACTGCACCGCCGCGTCACTGCTTGACAGTGCGCTGGTAGTGCGCTGGATGCAGCTGTGCGACACACGCTTTGCATACGTTGTATCCAAACACAACACCGCACTGCCTGCCTGGCCTGCTGAGGTGGCTCAGGCGCCTAGTGCGGCTGCAGCATCAGATGTGTTCCAATTTCCTGCAAGGTCCTTAGCGGCGTAAGTGCGTGTGTACTGCCTGCCACCCTAAAACTGTATGTTGACGTGCTGCAGGTGCCATAATGCAGCTGGCACTGTGGGCGCCGCTTGTTGTGGCAGCTGGCCTGCTGGCGGCAGGCAGCCTAGCCATGATGCTGCTACCAGAGATGGCACTGCGGCCACTTGAAGACACCGTGGAAGACGCAGCGGAGCGGAACAGCAGGGACGGCAGCAGCTTTGCAGGAAGCCTTGCAGGAAACACGGCCCTCAGAGAGATCAGCTTGCAGGGGATGGCAGCGGCAGTTGTAGAGGGGTTGAAGAGGCACCGGACCAGCAGCATGAGTGGGGTGGGGTCAGGTGGCGGCACTTCAGCAGCAGCAGCAGGGTCTGAAGAGTACCTTGCTGACTCACCCAGATCACTGAAGAGCCACAGGCGGAGATCTGGCTACAGTTCGAGTGCTGGTTTGAACCCTGAGCACAACAGCGCATCAGCTAGGCTGTCAGGTTCTGATTCGTCGTCATATGTCAGGGCTGGCAGCGGCGGCGGCAGGGCTCTGAGGGGTTTAGAGATGGCTGAAGTCAACAACGATGCTGCTGCAGCAGCTGAGGAGGGGCGCAGCTTGCTGTTAAGTGCAGAAGGATATCCTTTGCAGCAAACCTCACCTGGGTTGTGATGGTTGATGATGAACGCTGCACACGTGTGATCAATTTGCGAGTTGTGGCATACTCTGTCACTTTGTGGATGTTACTTTCAACACCATGTCACTTTGAGGATGTTGCTTTTAACCTGGCTGCATCTCTAGAGATCGCGATCTGTGCGTAGGCACTGCTGCACAGTGTGATCACAATCGGTCAACTTGCTGATGAGGCCAGGCTGTTGTCCGGGATAACAGCCTGGGCTCATCAGCAAGTTGACCGATTGTGATCACACTGTGCAGCAGTGCCTACGCACAGAGATGCAGCCAGGTTGCAGCAACATCATCACAGTGACATGGTGTACAAGCACGACAGACGCCGCAGCAGCTGCAGACTAGCACAATCATCATGCGCTGCATCGATGTGTAAAGCCGTGATGCATTGACGGTGCTGCGCAGCACGCGGGTGCTCGCAACATCAGGGTCAGCATGTGCAGCACAACATGAGGGGCATGGTGTCACTTTTTGGACTCCGGTTTCACGAAGGACACCTCGCCCGTTTGGGGAGCGGATGACAGGCTCATTGGGCAAAAGCAACCAAGCCAACAAGAGCAGAACACTTTGATGCACAAAGAGCCTTTAAGCACTACCAGAGCTCATATGAGCATGTTGAAAGTCATCCCGTGCATGTTGAAATTCATCCCACATCAGCACATCGGCTCTTGATGTTGCATATCTATCTTATGGACTCAGCACCAAGATAGATAGATAGAGGGGTTACACGGTGTGTTCATGCACCAAACGTCAGACATGAGCAGAGAAGAAGAGGGGTTACAGGGTGTGTTCAAGCGGCTACGCCGCAACGGACACCAGCTAGAAAAAGGATGCTGCGAACAGCTCAGCTCAGACTGTCACTCAAAAGGAGGCTGAACCCCAGAAAAACAGCCCCTGTGTGAGAGGCATGACATTTGGTGTGCAAGCACAACCGTCTTTCTCATCACACGCAATGTTGGTGTATCAGAGGGTATCTGATCATGAAAGCAGTAGTCTAAGCAGTGTCAGTGACAGCAATCTATACATTTTGCAGTACAGGCGGCGGGCTGAGCTCGGGCGTCTAACACTAGCTCAAGAAAAGCAGGTCGGACTCAAGGCAGCTGATGGAATATGCAAGCAGAGGGCCGACCAGCTGCTGAGGGTGTGACATCTCTGCATTCCAGCAGTTATGCAGTGACCCACAACATCCACCCAAAAAAAGGACTGGCCGCCTCTGGCGGAGATGGTTGTTGAGCATGAATAAAAGCAAGCAAATACATGCATACACAGGCTGTCATCTGCGAACCACACGTAAGCCATTGCCGCACAACACTGTGTGCCAAGCAATGAACGGCTGACACGTGAGCAGTTGAATCCTATGCCGACGAGGTACCCGGGCCGTAGCAGCAAAGTCAGCAAGTGCATCCCAGAAACACCCAACAGCCGCTCGCACTGCTACTTGTTCTACCAGCACGGGGATAGTCAACTGATGAGACACCGCCCAAGCCACCTTGCGGCCATGCTCAAACGCATGTATAACTGCCAAACAGACCATATCCCACACTAGCCGATGCATGTCACGGTGAGGGGCACATGCCAACCACAAGGCGCTGCACGGCAGGCTTGCACCTGCCGCCAACAAGTTGAATGCATGCAGCTGACTTTCCACCTCTGTGCGTACCGCGACCGCAACAGGACATGTCCAGAAATGATGCTCCACACCCGGCCCAACCACTGAACAAGCTGCACAACCCGTAGCCAGCTGCATCCGCTGCGCTGTAGGGAAGGCATTCAAGGCCAGGCGCCACGCAGCCTCTTTGTATGTGTTAGCCACCCTAACACCCCACCAACGAGACAGCACCAACCGCACAGCTGGCAGCTGGGTGCCCGCTGGGAGGCTATCCAGAGTCCTAACACTATCCAAATAAGCCGCATGACGGGGAGCAATAGCATCAAGTGCACGCAAACGTTGTAGCTTCGTAGCTAAGGCAACAGTCAGGTCAGCCAACCGAATAACGGCATTGGCATCGCCGCCTGGTCGCTGCCAGCCCAAATCAGCACACAACGATTCACGCGCCAATAAAAGGTCATCAGGGGTAATAGAAGAGAGTTGCGCAATGCTCATACCAGCAGCACGAGCTGATATTAGGTGAACACGCGCAGCAGCCACCCACAGTTGAGGAACCAGCTGCAACAGCGCTTGCACATGCTGAACAGCCAGCTGCCTATCAGCATATTGTGCCCTGCTGTTAAGCCAGGGGCCCCAAATATCACGCTCGTACGCTGTCCGCTGAGCTAACAGCCCAGGCAGGGTACACACTCGTGCCAGCTCTGACGAGAGCAGCACTGCCTGACCAAGAGACTGCAGCTTTGGCAGCTGTAACAGACCACAAGCAGCCACACTCTCAAGACCAACAACAACCCTCCGCTGTTGATCAAACCACTGCCAATCTTGTGGCACAGTGAAAATAGGATTTGCCCACAGCGGTGCGTGCCAACACAGATCATCCACATCCAATGCGTTGGCGCCAACATGGCGGAGGGGGGGCAGGGCCCGCAGCCCCAGTGCCAGCGCACGCAACGCTGAAGGCAGGCATGAATCCGCAGGAGCAGAAGGAAACAAAATATGACGTCTACACAGCATCAGACCCCAAGGGCTGGTGCTAGCAGCACGCGTGAAAGGCTCAGTAGCTGCTGCCCACCGTGGCCATAACTCGCGAGCCACGGCTACCCAAGGTGCAGTGCCACCTTGCAAGAAAGGCAACGCTTCACATGCCCACCGCGACAGCAGGTGGTGCTGGATTGGCAGCAGGCCAAATCCTCCACACTTCGGATGCGCTGACAAACAATCCACTGGAACATCAGGAGCCCTTCGCAAATCGTCGTCAGGCCCCAAACCAGCATCCACAAGCGCTGCTGCCCATTTAGTGAGTTTTGCTGCCACATCAGCAGGCACGTGACCAGCAAACTGAGCTGCATACAACAGGGTTGATAAAGCATAAGCATTAGCGGCAAAGGCTCTTCCAAAAGCTGACAGTTTTGAGATGCGGCTGATGTTCTGCATGCGGTGCCGCACACTCGTCAATCTGCCATCCCAGTCAACGCTGCTCTTGCCACATTGATCAAAGAACACGCCCAATGACTTTGCCTTAGCCACAATTTGCATAGTGCCCACCGCAAGCGCAGCCCCACCTGGCGCAGCAGCCTGAGCTTGCTGTTGCCCGATATGCAATAAACGCGTTTTGGTAGGGTTGAGGCATTGGCCGGAGGCCTTAGCAAAATCTGTCATGCATGACATGAATGTGGGGACATCAGCTAGCGAGAGCAGAAACACCTCAGCATCATCAGCATACTGCGCTGCCGCAAGCTGCTGGCTAGCTGCAACAATACCAATGCCTCGCTGCTTCAAAAAACATAACAAAGCTTGCCCCACAAACAGGTACAACAGAGGGGCCAAGGGACAGCCCTGGCGCACCCCAGCATCACAGCGATAAAACGGGCTGCAAAATCCATTCACCGTAGCACACGTGTACGTATCAGACAACAACACTCGCATCCAGCTCACAAAGCCATCCCCTATGCCAAGAGCTGCTGCTACCTCATACAACAAAGATCTATCAACAGTATCGTAAGCCTTGGCAAAATCCGTGAACACAACCACCGCCATGCGTTGCTCCTCATGCAGCAGCGCAGGCAGAAACTGCAGCAACCGAATGCTGTCCCCAATGTGCCTACGCTGCAGAAACGCCGATTGCACTGGGTGTACGACCTCCCCTGCAACCGCAAGCAAGCGATCAGCCAAGATCTTTGCCAGCACTCTATAGTCATAGTTCAACAATTGAATTGGCCGAAATGCAGCTGGGTCAGCTGCGTCACCACCAGGCTTCAAGATAGGCAAGATGACACCATCAAGAAAACCATCTGGAACACGCTGCGTTGCGCCAACAGCTGAATACAAAGCCGCCAATAAAGGCGCAAACTGTACACGATATTGTCTAAAGAACTCCCCAGGGATTCCATCTAGACCAGGTGCCTTCCCAGGGGCAGTGTGAGATATGGCTGTTATCACCTCCTCTACCGTTACCGCAGTGTCACCGAGTCGGACTGCTGCTGCTGCATCCAACCGCTGAGAGTGCTGCGTCACCGCTTGCAAGACTGCTTGGCGGGCCGTCTGCTGCACCTGCGGCGCCACAGTAAGGGCGGCATACCGGCTACCTATGATGCGGGCCAGACTCACACCATCGCGCACCAGATGACCACTGCCTGGGGCGTGCAGACCTGAGATGAAAGTAGCTCCTTTGGGGGGTTTTAGGATCCGCGTCATGGCAGGGCCAGGCCGCTCGCCTTGATGCACCCACTGCTGGCGGCGGCGCTGGCGCTGCAGCTCTTCTTGCTGCTGCTGCAGCTCAGCCAGCTGCGTCCTAGCGTGTACCACAGACGCCAGGGTAGCTGGCAGCGCCGCAGTGCTGCAGGTCTCAAGCTGCACATGCGCTGCCAGTACGGCTGTAACTGCTGCTGCATGCTGTGCTGCTGGCGGCTGTGCTGTTTGCAGCTGCTTGGCTTGGCGGTTGAGCTCCACGATCTTTGCTGCCAACTGCTGTTTGAAGGCTGGCCACCACTGCGTAACAACAGCTGTCGCATCTGCTGGGGGCTGCTGAGAGACCAGCCACCGCTGCATGGCTGACCTGCAGGCAGCTGCTGCTTGGAAGGACAAACGCAGCCGCCGTAAGCCAGGCCCCAGCACGCCTGGCCCGCGCGGCTGTAGCTGTGCCATAACAAGCGAATGGTCGCTGAGAGCTGCACATTTATCTTCATGGCGGCAAGCCACCAGCTGCGGCTTCAGAGTGGCCGAGCAATATATTCTATCAATACGTGACGCTGCATCTGCTCTGACATATGTAAAAGCCATGCGCGCAGGGTGCCTGTCGCGCCAGGCATCACACAGGCCCGGAAGATGCTGCGTCCATGCTGCGGCTGGTATAGTGTCCCGCGACAGAGGATGCTGCTGCTGCTGCTGTTGCTGCTGTGGTTGTGGGTTCTGCTGCTGTCGCTGTTGCTGCTGCTGTGCTGCATCCACCCTGTGTCTGGGGTCTAATGTAGTATCTGGGACAAAGTTAAAATCGCCTAAAACCATGAGACCTGTGGTGGGGTGCTGCTGGTGATGCTGGTATATCTCACGCAGCGGGCCACTGATGATAGCTGCATTTGCTGCATGGTCGGATGCATGCATGTACACAGCCACCACATTCAACTGCTGTCCTGCCCACTCTAGCGGTACCTGCAGCAGCCGACCTTGTGCAGGGCCCTGCACCGGAGCAGACTCCTGTCCGCGCACCTGAAGAGCCCCACTGTCCAGCAGACTGCTGCGTACAATGATTGCAAACATGAGCATGCAGGCCTGTGCAATTCATATGTTGGTGTACACAACATGTTCTCCCAGTGATGTGCACCGGCACCCAGGTCCTCCATTATATAACGCTGGCGGGACGTTAAACACGTGGCGCAGTGGTGATGACGGACGAACAGTGGCCGAAAGGTTGCAGGTTCGATTCTGAGCCTAAGCAGTATGTCTCTGGACTCAGGGATACAGTCGGCGAAAGCCGAAGGAAGGATGCTGCTAATGTCCTCGCGACTCTCCGCAGGACTCCGTCGATTGCTGGCTATATACACACCGGCCCTGCTAGGTATGCAGTCCACCGTATGGGGTGATTCCCACATGCTGCCTAGTAAGGGGTGTAAGGGTCTGGGTGGTCTACCTTACACCGAAAATAGAGAGAATAATCAGTCTGCTTTCCGCCTCCCCAGTGGGTGAGGCGCGGTTGCCGATGCCGAAAGGTATGGCTTACAAGGATTGATTATTATTATAACGCTGGCGGTTGGGCTCGCCCAACTGAGTCGTGTGTGACCAGCCAGTAGCTCCTATAGAATTCCGCCGCCCCAGGTAACCAACAAATACTTAATGCTGATCTTCTGCTGGAACTGACAGCATGCCACGCGCCACGTGGCAGCCTTGCCGCCAGCCAAGCATCGTGCTCTGGCTGCCGTGATTGCATGCACCATGATATGGCGTGACGCGATTCCACACATGCCCAGCACTGTGCCTTGTTTTGCCAATGTCACACTCATCTCGCCAGCAGCAACACTACTAGCGTTGTATGCCATACAAATGATATGTTCTAATGGCGTTGTCCTAGACTGCCCTTGATGTTGTAAAGTGTATACGGTTTTGAAGTGCTCCATAGGGTATAAAATGCTCCATGCATGCGGCCACCATCAAAATGCCACACAATCGCTGCCATAGCGGCAATAATTGCGGCACGTCCAAACCAGGCCAGCCAGCGCTGACCATAACATTTCCTCCTAGGCAGCATCTGCCGCCAGCCAAAGACAGTTTCAGAACACAAGGCGTCACGCACAGTGCACCACATTACTAATAGTACTATCATAGTATGACCATACCATAAGCTGGTGGGAAGAGCGCCACAAGGCGCCCACTGTCACCACACCACACACCCTATCGGAGCTGGGTACGCCTGCACAAGGTTTGGTAAACTGTAAGTATTGTGCGATGTACTTTGTATGGCACATTGACAATCATGATGTATAGCGTACATCGTTCGAAACTTCGCCATGGCGGCACAGCCTCCTGGTGCACCAGTATTTACCAGCAGAGAAATTGCTGTGGTATCAGTAACTGATGTGTAATGATTTGCAATCCCTACTCAGCATGTTGTGGCCGGCTGCGTTAGAGAAGGTGTGTTCTGCTCGCATGCCAGTGTGTTGATTGGCTCGTCGGCATCATTGTTGACTGCGTCAAACGCTGGCCCAATCTGGTGGACGGGGCGAAGCGTTGCCAGCGAGGTTGGGTCGACCTTAAGCACAAACACACCCTTGCACTTGAGAGGGTACCCAGATGCTTTATAGGAAAACGGGTCTGTGAATTCAAACATAGCACATGTCAGTGAAATGTTTTGCGGATTCAACACCTTGTTCCTCCAAAGGCTGGGAGCAAGGACACTCTCAGCAGTAAGCGAGCCCAATGTCACTCCAGATAGGTACAAGTATAAGTATAAGTATACGAACCATCTGGGGCCAGCCGCGGCTTCTGATGGGCTGATGCGCACATGAAATACCAATTTACATGACGACGCAACTATCCCGACTCATCTGATGTATGCTACACCAGGAACCAACGCTAGATGATTCGTGGTGAAGGTTGTCTCGAGCTATCTCAAGCTATACTGGATGCCGTACACATTGATAACATTCAAATGACTGCTGCTTGGAACATCTGGGCCTACTCATACGCATCTTGCGTGGGGTCCAGCAATGCTGCTGATGTTGGAAGCGGGAGCGTGCTGCAGCACCTTCAATGCACTGCGGCTTCATACATTGATGCACATCGAT